>APFE031034374.1:38559-78617 GCA_000404065.3 Pinus taeda
GAGTCTTCCGCAGTCTGCCGATTTCAGAGTAGAAGCACTACAGACTAATAAGGCATTGGTAACACAAATAAGATTATTGTGTCATAAAATTGCTCAAGTTGAACCCCTATGTGACATAACAACATCAATAATTGATAAATCAATCAATGCTAGACAGGACTTAGAGCAGGCCGATGAGACCTTAACAAATTTTCTTACTTGGCAGGACACTAATGAGGGATAGGTAGCGAATTTGCCTAAAATCCTAGAATCCCATAAAGAAATTCTATTCATGGAGTGGCAGTCCCAATTGATGAAGGCAGAGAGAGCAATCTCTAGATGTAAATTATCCACAACTAATTTGATTGAATTGATTAAAAATACTCTCTATTTATCTAATATGATCTCTCAATGTACACCAGGTAAATTACTATCGGCCAAAACATTGGAGGAATCATGTTATCAAGAATTGGAAAAGAATGGGAGATTGATCACAGGTATTAAAAGTTTAACTTGGGACACCTATTGGTTGTTCCTAATAAAACCATACAGCCAAAGAGCCGCCCTCAAGTGCCTAACAGATGCAATCGGGTGTATCATTCCCGATATACATGATGCCACCTATTCGGCTTAGCTCAATTCTCTTCTCATCCACCCTCAAGACGTGGAACGGATGCTAGCGATATGCCAACTCAGGTCAAAAGGCAAACATCCAGAGTGATGAATCATGCTCTCGACTACCAGATTGTTGTGGGGGAGATATTAAAGATCAAGTTATACCAATTTAGTAGCATTTTAGTTTTGTAGTTAGTTAGTTTAATTAAGTATTTATAGACCCTTTCATGTATTTAGAAAGGGTCGTAAGTTTTTGTATATAACTTAAACCTGAAGTTGCACTATTGTACTTAAGGTAAAAATTTTTATAAAGACTGTGCCAATTATTCCAATTTTGATAACGAATCTTTTATGTGGATGTGCACTACTACCTTTATTTAAAAGTATTTCTGAGTCGGAAGAAGGAATTCGAATTGTGATTGATGTTGGGAATGATTTGCAGCTCATATGGTACTACTATCTATGTCTGAGTTCATTCTTTTTATGTGAATTGTTATTTGATCATTCTTGCTATTATTGAATATATGCATGTGTTTCAACAACATTCTTTATACTTTCCACTATTGGATATTTACAGTGTGCTTTTCTTCTAATCATACATGTATCAATAATATAAAAAGATAAGTGTAACAATGTTTTATTAATTACTTTGTTCAACTATTTGAACAAAGCATTTATTATATGAACGAATGTCTACGTTTATTGAATAGAGTCATCTATATGCCTATTGATGAATAGAGATCATCAAACGTTGCACTTAATAATAGAAGCTTCCCGGGATAGAATAGTCATTTGTATTTTCACTTTTGGATTAAGTCATTAATCCATTATCACTTATTAGAAAACCAATCACTCATCCATCCCTTTTTATTCATCACTGGGAAGCTGGTCCCATTATATCCAGTCGGAGCCACCATCCCAAATGGAAAAGGCGCTGTATTAAGGTCCGGACTGGGTGGTTATCCCCCAATGTTGATGCAATGATTTTCGAGGCATCAACATTTTTAGCATTAGAAGGAGGGCATCAACTACGAATGGCGAGTAAATCAAAATCTATAGACCATTCTCAGAGCAAATCTCCCTCCACCTCACCTCGGACCTCCCGTTTGCATTCTTAAATACCAGTATCCAAACGAGAAGAAGAGGGATCAACTACCACTGCTCAACCTCATCATACTTCAGAACGATTAAGTCCTGAGTCCCCTGAAGTTCAGTCTCTCATCCAGAAACTTCAAGGCTTTTCCATATCACCTCAGAAATCTGAAGTATCTCAAGGCAATGAGACTTCGCAATTCCATCTACCTTAGCCTCTCACTAGACTCCAAAGTGAAACGCTCGACATTGAGCCTGCTGAGTTGCCTTTACTGAAAAGGAAAAATGCTAAAAAGAGCACTGAAGGATCTGGTAGTGAGACCTATTCTCCATCATCTTCCATCTCATCCTCTCTAGTGCAAAGTCAAACATCCAATCCCCCATTACATATTGTTGTTCACCAGGGATCACCAACTTCAACATCAAAATCTATTCAATCTTCAATACCAACTCCTCCCCAAACAACTGGAACTCCATCGACAATCGTTGTTACTCCCAAGATGGCTCAGAATCCATGGAACAGTCTTGGTGCAATCACTATGCCTGCACCATTACATTCATTACATGATTATCCTGAGAAGTGGTTACCAAAATTTAATCCAGATGCTGGAACATTGGCTGAGGAACACATTAACAATTTCATGTTGCTAGTTAATCTAAAAGGAGTAACAGAAGAAGATGTTGTAGTTAGGCTTTTCCCCTATACTTTACAAGGATCAGCTGGGTCTTGGTATTTTTCCTTACCCTCTAATTCCATTACCAGCTGGAATACCTTCCAGGAGCAGTTTCTTACCAAATATGGCGATGATAGATCCTTGGCGACACTGATTAATGATCTTTCAAATCTAAGGATTGAATCTAGAGAACCTATCAAGGAGTTTAACTCCTGATTCAATAAGCTCTCGAATAAAATCCTTGCCGATTCCAAGCCAAGTGAGAAAATTAGAAGCAAGTGGTATATCACAACCCTACCTTCAAATATAGCCATTTTTGTAGATAGGGTTGGGAAACCAACTTTAGCTGAAAACATGAAAGAAGCGCTCGCTGTGGAAAAACGCATTATCGCTTTGGAAAAGAAAGCTTCCCTCGAAGATAGGAAATCCAAAAGAGTTTCTTTTAAGGATGATTCAAAGAAGAAAACCCCTAAAGATCCATATGATATGGAGGGTCTACAAAAGGTCCTCAAAACGACGTCAAATGAAATGGTTGAAATTAAAAAGCAAGTAGCAGAAACTTCAACAAAGAAACCATATAGGAATTTTAAGAAACCTGAGTCAAAACCACCAAATGTTATATCTAATGTAGATTCAGATCCTAAAGAGGAAGAAGAAGATGAAACAATTTCACCATCTGATGAATTCAAAGAAGAGGAAGTTTTTGAATGCCATGGAATGTGGGACTTCATATCACCTAACTCCGATACAGAAAATGAACAAGAGGCTTTTCCTGTGACTACTAGGAGTAAAGGTGCCCCTGAATTTGTCCAGGAAAGTTCAAAGAAAAGGAGTGTAGGTACTACTACTACAAAGGAAAAGGTACCCACAAATAAGCCGGCTGCAACAGTACCTCAAAACCAACCATCATCCTCAAATATACCTTCGGCATTTAAAACGTTGGTAGTATTGGATTCAATGGATTACAATATTGTTGATGATATGAAGAAGACTAAGGCAAACATCACCATGTTTGAACTTAGCAAATTAAAACAACAACAAAAATTGCTTCTTAAGGAACTGAATGCAGTTCCTTCTTTGCCCCTTCCTAGTGCTAAAGCTGCAAATGATTCAAGACAACCACCTTCTGGTAGAGTTGAAGCTACTGATACAATTCTAATTGGAGACAGATCAAATTCCCATACCCCCCCTTTTCTCTTAACCTATGAGATCTATAATCAAAATCTACACAACTGTTTGATTGACTTAGGGGAATCCTCTAATATAATGCCAGCTTCAGTTTGTTCCAAACTAAACATTGAGCCCCAAAAGTCTTCAATTCACATTGTGCAATTAGATAGAACCAAAGTCCAGGTTTTAGGGGAAATCAACTTTGTGACTATCATTTTATCGGCTGATCCACGAGTAGTTCAAAGAATTGATATCTTAATTGCTGATATACCTGAGTTTTATGGTTTAATTTTGAGTAGGGATTTCTTTAAGAAGCTCCATGGGTATATTTCTACCGATTGATCCCATATGTGGCTACCTTACAAGGGAAAGCCAAATCAAATAAAATCATTTGGGAGAAACATTTGAACCATACTGTCATAGAATTTGAATAGTAGAATCAACCAATAGCATTTAACAATAATATTTTGGGGAATTACTCTTCTGAATCATTCTTTGGAAATTATACTGTCGAACCATCCCCTTTCTCAGTAAACAATTTCACATCCCAAATCGAAAAATTTTCACAAACCAATAGATCAAGATGTGTTAATGTTGCTGAGAACACTGTAAATAAAATTGTTGATAATTCTTTATTTTGGTCTTTATACTTTGACGGATCTGAATCCAGTGAAGGATCAGGAGCAGGGTGTATTTTAGTTAGCTCTGAGGGAGAAAAAACGATGTTGTCTTGTAGGTTGGAATTTGAATGCACAAATAACACAACTGGGTATGAGGCCTTAGTTCAACGACTATATAAAGCTATTGGCCTTAAAGTTCAATATTTGAAAGTGTTTGGTGATTTAGGGATTGTCATTAAACAAGTTAGAAATACAATTCATTGTCTTTCTAGTCACCTCAATCACTATCAGTCTTTGGTCCAGGAACTTATACCCCATTTTTTAGCATTCAATATTTCACCTATTCCCAGATCCCAGAATGCAGCAACCGACTTGCATCCAATGTTGCTTCTAAACTCCTACCTTCTGAGGATTATAGCCTCGATAAATTTTCAGTAGAGTTAATTTTTAGATCATCGATTCCTGACAATGTCACCAATTGCCGAGTGTTCAATCACGATGAAGACATCTTAAATTTCTTGACCTTCGACAAGTCCTATGATGATTAGATGATTGATGAAAGCGATCATGATCTTCAGATGAAAGAAAAGCACGAGGAAAACTCAATACCAAAACCTGTGGTTAAACTTGAGGATCTCTACGATATTAAAGACAGGTTTAAATAGGTAACCAATTCAAAGCTTCAAAGTTCCACCTTAAGATTTGAATTGATAAACCTCAGTACAGAGCAGAATCCTCAAAACATCAATTTGGGATTAGGAATTTCCGTGGAAGAAAGGATAGCATTAATTAGATTATTAAGAAAAAATAAACATATCTTCGCTTGGAAATATGATGATTTAAAAACATATGATACATCAATAATTCAGCATACCATTCCAATGCTTTCTGAACAAAAACCAGTGCAACAAAAGTTGAGGAAAATACATCCGAACTTAGAGAGTCAAATAAAATCAGAACTCAATAAACTCTTGAAAGCTAAGATTATTTTTCTTGTTCGGTACTCAACCTGGGTTTCCAATACGGTGCCTGTTAGGAAGAAAAATGGCGACATCAGGATTTGTATAGATTTCAGAAATGTGAACAAGGCAAGCCAAAAAGATAATTTCCTATTACCTACCATGGAGCAGATACTCCATTCAATAGCAGGTTCTGAGTTAATATCATTTTTAGATGGTTTTTCAGGATATAACCAAATTTTGGTCCATCCCGATGACAGACTCAAAACTACCTTCAGAACAAAATGGGGAACTTACGCTTATCAGAAAATGCCTTTTGGACTTATTAATGCAGGAGCTACATTCCAAAGAGCAATGGATATAGCCTTCAAAGGATTGATTAACAAAATAGTAGTTGTCTATTTATATGATATTACTGTATTTTCCAAGAAGAGATCTAATTATTTACATGATTTGAATCAAATCTTTGAACGCTGCAGAAGGTATGGTATTTCACTCAATCCCAAAAAATCCTTCTTTTCTCTTAATCAAGGAAAGCTCTTTGGCTTTATCATTTCCAAAGATGGTATTTATATTGATCCTGATAGGATTAAAGAGATTTCTGAAATTCCATTTCCTCATAAAAAAAAAATCCATGCAGTCATTTTTAGGTCAAATTAACTTTGTTCCCGATTTTTCCCACATCATTTTACCATTACAAACCATGATTAAGAAAAATTCAGTGTTTAGATGGGGATCTACAGAAAAGGAAGCATTTGATTCAATTAAACAATCAATAATAAATGCCCCCACTTTAAACACCTAATTTTTCTATCCATTTCATATTGTATACTATTGCGTCCGATTCATCTTATGCAGCAGCACTCACTCATATTAATGATCACAACTTGGAAGCACCGATTTCATTTTATAGTTCAAATCTGCAGGGTGCTGAACTAAATTATTCCGAAGTTGAAAAACAAGCCTTTTCTATGTATAAAGCTATCAAACATTATAGACCCTTCCTTTTAAAAGCCCATATAAAAGTTATAGCTCCTTTTTTTGCAGTAAGGAAATTGCTAATCCAAAGGGAATTAGGAGAAAAGTGGGCAAATTGGGTTACAATACTTCAAGAATATGACTTGGAAATCAAGCCAGCAAAGATTTTTAGGGGCCAAGGATTTTGCAGGTTATTAGCAGGAGCATCCAACATTCAAGAATCAGGTGATACAGAACATATTGAAGAAATCAACTAGATAAGTATCACTGATTCTGAATCGCAATATGCAGACTTGATGTTTTATTTGAAAAATGGATATGCACCTCCTAATATTTCTTATAAAAACAAACAGGCCATTAGATTAAAAGAAGAGAACTTCATAATCATTGATGGTGCCCTTTTTAGGCAAAATTATGATTCAATTTTATTAATATGCCTAGAAAAACCTGAAGCACAAAAGGTTTTGCAGGATCTACATGATGGACCAGCAGGAGGGCATTTTGGAGCTGAAACAACAGCCCACAAAATCATTCATGCTGGATATTATTGGCCTACCCTATTCAGAGATACTCACGAATATGTAAGGAAATGCCGAAATTGTCAAATCTCCAGTGGAAGACAAAGGAAACTAGCTTTCCCTTTGCAACCAGTCAACATTGATCAACCTTTCGAGCAATGGAGATTGGATATCATTGGGGAAATAACTCCATAGTCCTCCAAACAACATAAGTATATCCTTACTGCTACTGATTATTTTACTAAGTGAGTTGAAGCAATTCCTTTAAAGACAACAAACTTTGAAGGAATTATAGAGTTTATAGATTAATTCATCATTACCAGGTTTGGTGTCCCAAATGCTCTTGTTTTCGATAATGCATCTTACTTCTCTGGAAATTATATGTTTGAGTTCGCTATTAAAAGAGGATTTAAATTGAAATATTCTGCAAATTACTATCCCCAGGGTAATGGTTTAGCAGAGTCTACCAATAAAAATCTAATCAAAATTATTAAGCGAACTATTGAAGAGAATCATAAAAACTGGCACAAATCTTTAATATTCGCACTATGGGCTGATAGAATAACGCAGAAGGCCTCCATAGGTACTTATCCATTCAATCTTGTATATGGGAAAGAAGCAGTGCTACCAACCAACCTAGTGCTTCCTTCTCTAGCCCTAGTTCAGTTTATTGAAGAAAACCCCTCTTCTTCTATCCAACTCAGACATGATCAAATCTTAAAATTAGAAGAAGAAAGAGAAAAGGCCAAAACTAATCATGCAAAACATCAGTAGATAATCAAGTCATCATTTGATTCAGCTTCATCTAGTTCAAAACAGTTGCAGGTTGGTGATCTAGTTATGAAATGGGACAAAGCCCATGAGGATAAAGGTAAACACACCAAGTTCCAAAAGATGTGGCTTGGACCATTTCAGATCAGCGAGAAGATAGGCCATTCGACATTCATATTACAAGATCTATCAAGAAAGAGGGACTCTCTTCTTGTTAATGGCCTCATCTTAAAGAAATTCTTCAATTGAGGAGGTAACCCCTTCTCCTTTAATTTCAGTAGGATTTGTAGTTTTTAGGACCATTAGCAAATAAAGTTGTAAGATATCTTCTATTGGCCTTTGCTATATTGAAAAGTTGTTCAAAAGAAGTAATTTTGATATTTACTTTTGAAAATAGAAGCCTTAAACAAAAGGGACAATTTCTAGGAAATTAGGTATATTCACATTCTGAAAAACCACATTTTATTTTTGTGAAATCTTCTCAAGATTTAGAAGTACTGTAAATCATTTTAATGTTTTCAAACTAGCCACAAAAGGGTTATCAATATCAAAACAAAAACTAATTCAATCTTAGCATCTTCAACTCTTACCTTGTCATCCATTCTCTCTTAAGGAGAAAATTGTCCATCCCATTCATCCATGTTTATGATTACTGAGAGTGTAATTCTAAAATATTTGATATAAAAGATAAGGGGTCTTATCACAAGCTTGCTTACCATGATCATTGGGAAATAGTTTAACCAACATTACCAACACTGCATACTAAAACAGGGTAATGGCTTATAAGCATAAGACAAGGGGTCTCATCACGAGCCAACTTGTTCGGTTAGATTACAACCAGTGAATGGCATTGTCAAACAGCTGGCCACCAAACTAGGGCAATGGCTTTTTATCTTAAAAAATAATAGAAAAGAAAAAGAAATACAAAATATGAAAGCATATTTTGAATTCATTCTTTTAATCATACTCTGAGATGGGCAGGATCATGGACAATCAAATGGTTAAAAGGTATCCCTGTTGAAACTATGAACGTTTGCTGGCAGCAGAGGCTCTACCTATGACAAAGGAGTCAATTAAAAAGGCTAAGTTGGAAAGGTGTTTTGTGTTATCATTATCAACCAATAGAGGCCAATTTAAAACTTAGAATGTATTTAATTTTAACAAGAGAATAAATTAGCAAAAATAGCTTTTATTATATTCAGAATGTATGTATACTTAGTTATATCAGAATTTTCCTTTTTGATAAGATGTCTATGTAAAGAAAGCTCAAATATTTCAATATTTCTCAGAGATAACTGTTTCTCCCAGCGAATCGCCAATTGTTGTGCTATACAACAACCCCCCATTTCATAAAATTTTACTTTCAAAACTATAATATGAAATAGGTCCCTTTTTAGATTAAATTGGTATCAACTTATCATTCCTCAAAAGGTCCGGAAGCAAACAAAAAATTATAAAACCTTTTGAATTAATATATAATCGGTCTTATAATAAAAAATGAATAATTCTTTATTATTGAGATAAAGCAATCGCAAGATCGCATATCACAATAACAAAGGATGCATAACAAAGGACCCATTGGTTTTCCCCGATGTGACAAGCATGAATAACTATCGGCTATCAGGAAAATAAGAAATCATAAAAAAAGGCCCCTCTCTTTGCTCCGATGCGATATCGCTATCGGCGATCAGGGAGTGCGATATGTATGCAATGAAAAGTCTTCTCCTAAAGCTCCCGATGCGAATTAGCAATATCGCTATCGGCAATCGTGGATTCCACAATAACATAAATGAAACTACTCAAGCATTCCTCCGATCCCCGATTGCGATAAATCTAAGCGTGAATTTCAAAAAGGATTGATATGGCTTGGGTATATTTTCTTAATTATTATTAAAAGCCTTTCTCTTCCCAATAGTGATCCACTTGCGCCCAACCGCCAAAAAATCAAAGCCACGCTTAAATGGAATATTCGGCAAATAAAGGATATGATGAGCATTTAAATGATTGACAGGTTTAAATGGCCAATTAATGGAGTAGTTATGCCAAAATCTCTTCAGAGATTGTATCCGCGGGAGCCTTATGTTAATCCTCCATTATTCATTAATTGGCATGATTCTTTCATACTTGGCTTTCACCATCTATTCTCCGCATTACATTCATTTTGTCTCATGTGCAGAGCTCCTCCGCAGTAGCGAATTCAGGCCAAATGGGGAAGAAATCTAAGAAATTTGGAACAGATTCAGCCTCCATGGTAACAGGACAACATGCTGCCAATCCGCGACCAAGTAAAAAACGATTAATCTCAGACACCAAATGTCTTGGTCTTGGTAATACTACTTGGCAGAGCATCTACAACCTGGTCGAAGACGAAGAACCTTAGGAAACATCGATACAAGCTACAGCAGGCTCGAACAGGAAATCTGAGGCTACTCTAAAGGATTTGGCCAATTCTTACCTACACAGGATAGCGGCTCGAGAGCAAATTCTTCCATACACAGATGTGGTAAGATGGGCCGTTGAAGAAATTCCAATTACGAACAGAACATTCTGCACTATTGATGGGAGAGTATTCGGTTCATTTCAGCCCAATGATTTGAGACAAATGAACCATTTTCCCAAACCAGAGAAGAAGTATAACAAAGCGTTTCTAGAGAAATACAAAGATTAAAATGAAACTGAGTCAGCGCCTATATGGGAATGGAGACAGAACCCAACGAAACACAAGCATGAGTCTTCAGGTAAGTACTTTGTCAATTCCTTGTGTTCTCCTTATTGTTATGCTGGAGCTATGATGTGTCGAAATTGGGGGTTGCATGACTCCTCAAAGCTTTCCATAGAGGTGGTACCTTTGATGGAAGCAGCATGCAATAGTGAAATCATGGATTGGGGGAATATATTATCTGATAAGTTAGCAACCGCTATTCTTGAGTTCAGAAACAAATCTTGTGTTATTGATAGATTCATCCCTCCATTTTACTTTAGTGCCTACATCTTAGACACCCTCTGTTTTAATTATGAGTTTCCTGTGCTGGGGTGGAGATGGACTCCACAGGACCCCATGCCCATTCATATCTATCACCAGAAGTTGTGGAAAGCCCATTATAAACAACACCTATATCAAGTCTGTAATGGATTCATGTTACCTATTTACTATGCAATTTTTAATAAACCTGCTCCTAAGATTTCCTCTCAAGCAGAGATTGACTTGACAGCCTTAGGAACCTGGTTCGGAGAAGAAAAGTTTACTTATGTAAGAGTTTTCGGCAGTCAGGCTAGGCCTCATATCCTCCTCTTGTATATACTAGAAAAACTATTACCTCGAGAGATAGCATATCAGCTTACATCCGCATCAGCTACAAAGACTCTAAGGAATTCAAAGAAGCAAGTCTGGCCCCCTTTCCTCTAAGGTGTGGCATCTACACTTTGCATGATTACAAGCATGCAAAGAAAGAGGTGGAAAAGATTGATATACTAAATCTTGCCACTCTTCCTAACAGACGCTTTGATCCAAACAAAGTTGTCTATAATGTTCTAGAGCAGGCCAGACTCACTAAATTTGAACATAAAGAAGATGAGTTTGATGACCTATTCTCCTTGGCCGAGTCGCTATTTCAGGTGCAAGCGATAGCTAAAATGAGATACCACGATGACGGGTTAGTTGAATTTAACAAACTTAGAGAGCAGAGGTTGCAAACTTTGCCTCTAGATTTGTTAGCCACTACCCCGATGACACAGTCAAGTGAGCCTGAACAGCAACTTACCAACGAACCTCCTGCTACCTCAGAAATTTTTGAAGAAGTCCAAAGAAGAGAGGAGGAGGAACTTCGGAGGAAAGAACAGGAAGAATCACAGAGGAAGGAACAAGAGGAAGCACAAAGGAAAGAGAACAAGAGAGAATACATGAGGAGGAGCAAAGAAGGCAGCAGGAGCAGAGCAGCAAGGATGTGAATGTCGACACTCAAATTGACCCGAGATTTCTCTAGGAATGGCAGCAATTTGATTCAATTATAAGGAATCTTGAGAGCTCAAGGGATGCTGATACATCCAAAGTGGCCGATACAAAGGATACAGCATCGAAAGAGGTTCCAAGCGAAGGAACCAGCGCTCTACCCCCTACTTCAGAATTAGAAATAATTCCCAAGGATCCTTCGGATCAAATCATTTTGCAGGTGGAGGATATTCCTCCATTGGATGTCTTCTATAGCCCAAAACACAGGGCTATAATAAAGAGACAGCAGAAAAGGAGAAGGATTGATCAACCTTCCCTCTTCCCAGAACAAACAGTAATAGCCAATGTAGTTTGGAAGGAGGAATTTGATCCTTCTGATGACATGACACAGTTGTCCCAATATGCTGGAGCCTATTCGGCAGCCACCATGGACAAGGCATCGAAGGTGATCAATTTGTTAAAAGAAAAGGACCAAGCGATCGCTTCATTACAAACACAGCTATTGGAGGCATAATAGAAAGCAGAAAAACTACAATAGCAATTGTCCACGCAGCAATAGTTAAATAACCAACTGAACAAACATTTGCATGAAGAGAAATAGAGGGCAGATTCGGGTGCGATTCAAAGACAGAAAGAATTATTGGAGGCATTAGCAAAATTGAAGACAATGAATGAATAGATGGTAAAGACAAAATATGAGCAAATTGCTCAATTATCAGCTCAAATAGAGAAGTTGAAGAGTCTTCCCTAGCCTTCCGATTTCAGAGCAGAGGAAATACAGATTAATAAGGCACTGATAACAAAAATAAGATTGTTGTGTCATAAAATTGCGCAAGTTGAACCTCTATGTGACATAAAAACATCTATAATAGATAAATCAGTTGATGCCAGAGAGGACTTAGAGCAGGCTGATGAGACCTTAACGGATTTTCTTACTTGGCAGGACACTAATGAGGGACAGGCAACGAACTTTCCTAAAATATTAGAATCCCATAAACAAATTCTATTCATGGAGTGGTAGTCCCAATTGATGAAGGAAGAGAGAGTAGTTTCTAGATGCAAATTATCTACGAACAATTTGATTGAATTGATTAACAATACTCTCTATTTATCTAACATGATCTCTCAATGTACACCAGGTAAATTACTATTGGCCAAAACATTGGAGCAATCATGTTACCAAGAGCTATAAAAGAATGGGAGATTTATCACAGGGATTAAAATTTTAACTTGGGACACCTATTGGTTGTTCCTAGTAAAACCACACAGCCAGAGAGCCACCCTCAAGTGCCTAACAGATGCAATCAGATGTATCCTTCCTGATATACATGATGCCACCTATGATGCTCAAATCAATTCTCGTCTCAGCCGCCCTCAAGAAGTGGAACCAATGCTGGCGATATGCCAACTCAGGTCAAAAGTCAAATAGCCAAAGTGATGAATCATGCTGCTGACTACCAGATTGCTGTGGGGGAGATATTCAAGATCGAGTTATACCAATTTAGTAGCATTTTAATTTTTTAGTTTGTTTGTTTAATTTAGTATTTATAGACCCTTTCATGTATTTAGAAAGGGTCGTAAGTTTTTGTATATGACTTAAACCTGAAGTTGCACTACTGTACTTCAGGCATATTCTTTTATAAAGACTGTACCAATTATTCCAATTTTGATAATGAACCTTTTATGTGGATGTGCAGTATTGCCTTTATTTAAAATTATTTCTGAGTCGGAAGAAGGAATTAGAATTTCGATTGATGTTGGGAATGATTTGCAGCTCATATGGTACTACTATCTATGTCTGAATTCATTCTTTTTATATGAATTGTTATTTGAGCATTCTTGCTATTATTGAATATATGCATGTGTTTTAACAACAGCCTTTATACTTTCCACTACTGGATATTTATAGCTTGCTTTTCTTCTAATCATACATGTATAAGTAATATAAAAAGAGAAGTGTAACAATGTTTTATTAATTACTTCGTTCAATTGTTTGAACGAAGCAATTATTATTTAAATGAATGTCTATGTTTATTGAAGAGTGTCATCTATATGCCTATTGATGAACACAGATCATCAAACGTTGCACTTAAGAATAGAATCTTCTTAGGATAGAATAGTCATTTGTGTTTTCGCTTATAAATTAAGTCCTCCATTCATTATCACTTATTAGAAAACCAATCACTCATCCACCCATTTTATTCATTACTGGGAAACTGGCCCCATTATATCCAGTCGGAGCCACCATCCCAAACGGAAAAGGAGCTGTATTAAGGTCTGGACCGGGTGGTTATCCCCCGATGTTGATGCAACGATTTTCGGGGCATCAACAGTACATCAGGAAAATGATTCATTATGATAACATCCATTTCATGGCAGCTAAGAAGAAATCACAGTTCTAGATCAAGACACAAGTAGGACCCTTCATCTGCAATAGTAGAGCAGCAAGTGAGGAAGCAGGCCTCCTGCTGAAACAAATGAACTTTCATCTAAGTTTCACTTGGTCTAATGACCCCTTTAGGGTAATTCCAAGTTGAGAGTGGAACAAAAAGCTACACCATATGTGCACACTCAAAGGCATAACATAGAAAAGTATATGAACTAGCACACTTGGGTAGAAAATACATTACAGGAGGTTGGGGAGCAGGTACTTTCTAGGACAACTTCAAAGACTCCCATACCCAAAGAGAAAACATATAAGAGAGAAAGAGAGGATTATTCTCCAGTCACTGAAGTCTCAACTAAATAATTTAAAATATATACTAATAATCTTAAAGCAGGCCCAAGTTTTAAAATAAAATTTCCATCACTGCAAGGCATTATTCTACTCTCAGGTTTGAAGACTTTGAATTTGGAGAACAGTAGCACAAAGTCCCCATCTTCCTCAGTTACTAAAGAGATTCCAATTATTGTCCCTCAGACACCATAAACATCCATAGAGCATAGACATTTGGACCTTTTTTAGAGATACAAGGATATTAAGCATAGGAATGAGGCCATTCATGGTAACATATCAGCTCAGTTTAGAAAGCATTCCTCCTCCATTCAGCATAGACTCATTTCAAGATATGATACAGAGAAGGGAAGAATGCATATGGAATTCGTGCAAGCCCAGGTACCTCAACCAAAGTCAAAATCAAACTTCAAAAAAACCACTTTTGAATTTGAAGAAAAGGATGTCCATCCTTTAGACTAAATAGATATGCATAGGTAGGTAGGAGATATGGTGTATTCTAATTTACACAGACTGTTATCACTGCCTCAAAACTACAACTTACACTAAATAATGTGCAATCTCAAATCAAGTTGGAAAAAATATCCTCCCTTGCCAAATATACTAGAACCAAATACAAGAAGCGGTGGTCAAAACCGACTTTGATCTAGATAATTCAAAATCTACAGATGAGATAATCAAAAAGAAGAATGTTGACATTGCAACATTAAATAAATAATTGAAGCTGCCATCAATAGAAGACCCCTAGGATAGGGAACTTGGAGAGACAAAGCTACAAAAGGAAGAGATTATAAATCTTCTAGTGGAATAAGGTGCTCAGGTCAAGGAAATGGAGGTAGCAGCGCACAAACTAATAAAGGAAAAGGAAAAGAATTCACAACTTGCAGTTGTTCCTCTTGATGTAGTTCCTATTGCATCACTTCTGCAAACAAGTGTCCCTACAACAACCACTACAATAGGAACATCATCTTCAATAGTGCTTCCCACATCAGTTGTAGATGAATCTCTTAAGTTAGCTCAATCTATGGAAAATATGTCAATACAAGAAGAAGAGCTAAAGAAACTGAGGCTGGAGATAAAGGTTTTACACGAGCAGACTATAAGGTTTGAAAATTCTTACTTGACAGAAACATAGAAGTCACAGACATTGTCCCAAAGATTGAAGAAAATGGAAAAATATTGTGCCATGGGAAATACATGGCATATGTGAAGGAAAATATTTGGAAAAGGATTAATGATGATATGGGAGAAAGTTGGCCTTCAATCCAAATCATTTTTTGAACAACAAGAGCTTATTGAAAGTTCGAATGAAACGATTGAGTAGGTCAAAAAGTAGCTAGGAGATAAACCAAATTAGGCTATTGAGCTTATCAAATTTCTAAATTCCAAGAACAGTCAAGACTTGGAAGAGTTAGAAATTGAAGATAGGATTGAAATAATTTTGGAAGTCAGGAAAGTGCTGACTAAAAGGAATCTGATGATACAACTTGAAGAGAAGGGTCAAAATATGAACATAGGTATACAAATATTCTTTGCCAAGGTGAAGCCTCTCTACAAGGAAGGACTTCCAAACCTGTTAGTAATCAACGATAAGATTAGTAAGTGGCCAGACTACAATGAGTAGATTATGAACAAGGCAAGAGATAGTTCAAAGGTTACAATGACACGAAAAGCATTCCTCAAAGCACTGCCATATGATCTTCACATTCAGTATGAAATTTTGAACTTGTTCATCACCCGACTGACATTTGCCAAGCATATTGAAGTAGACGAAGTATAGAAGAAGCTAATGAAGATGAATATCCCAAGTGAACAATGCTAGGATAAACTCTGTGAATTACTAGAGTAAAAGGTAATTTCAGTTGCACAACTCAACATTACAACACATACAGTATTGCAGTGCCATAAAACCAAATGTTGCCTTATTTTAGTGGCACCACTTCTAACAGTTCGATTTGCATAAGTTCAGTGTAATAAGTTAGCTTAATTCAGTCATATTATTTTGTAGATACATCCTCATCATCCTGACAGGATATTTTTGTAAACTAGTTATAAATACTTCAATTGTTGAAGTAATAGAGGTTGGTTTTTGAACAAAAAGAACACTATTGTATATTAATAAAGCATTAATGGATTTACCAGTAATACAAACAACTCTTTCACAGTATTCTTGTGTCAATTTGTTGGTGAAGTGCATTTATCTTCCTTATGTGTTTATATTTCTCTATTTATAGCACATATTTGTTTTCCAATTCTGAATTATTCAATAGATAAATAAAGCGTAGAATTTGTTTAATGCTCTGGACCCAACTTTGAATAATTTCAATGTTTTCTTCTAATCTTTAAATATAGAATTCATGTAAAAATTATTTATGTTCAAAGTGAACCTTAAATTTGTTCTTCTTCTCCATTTCATAGACCTTAAATAATCCATTCAATTTGGCTACCCTGCCCCATGAGATCTATCTGTAGACACTGTTTTCAATCTGTATTTTATGTAACAGACTCCATAGCCCAATGTTAATCTAGTTATCAACCAACCATTCAAATACAAATCAAACCCCAAACTTCATAACTAGCCTAATATTCGATCAAACAAAGTTAAATATTTTAGAGAGCACCCTCTCTGAAGCTGGCAGGGCTAGATCCTAGTTTCCAAAGTTAGTTTGTGGTTACCTTTGTGATTTTATTTTGAAAACTCAGAAAATTAGAGAGTGCTAACACATTCATCATGGTCATCACAAGAATTTAAAAAGGATTCAAGCACTATGAATGCATGAAACCACTTGGCGAGAGGAACTTGATTCATGTGATAGCTCATGCATGTATCATCACATAGGGGGATTGTTGGTTTGATGAGTGGGTAGATTCACAATACAAGATTTGCAAGAAGATTGAGGAGTTGATCACGAGAGGGAAAATTCAATAAGTATGATTGCGGGTAAAGACAATCTTTGAGATGATCAAATTCAGAATTCCATGATTTCATGAGAGACGAACATTCCCAACCTGAGTTTGATGTAAGAAATTTGCATGAAGACAGGTGCACTATAATAGATTCGTGGATTTGGTCATAAATGAAAATTTGAAAGATCACATCCGAAATACCAAAATGTTTTTACATGAGAATCCACATCGATTGAGACCATGTAGATAGACAAATTGTGTGTGAGAAACCATATTTTATTGTGTTCGGGAGGCTTACCAAAGTTGCGAGGTCCTAACTAACCATCAATATATGTTGAAGTCAATTGAATCCCCAGTATGTTCCGAAACTTTTTAGAATTACACAATCAAATTTTGAAGCTTGAAACAACTGAGGCATGGATTGAGGATGGTTTTTTGTTGTTGATTTCAAAATCACTCTCAGGAAGGCAGCCATCACTATCACATGTTGCACCATATTTTTCATCCCCAGCATGATGACTTTAAGAGTGGTATTCATGCAAGAGAATAGATGACAGGGAATGAGATGCACACTCTGTGACAAGATTGTTTTCATCATGGAAAACCTCAATTCTTTGTGTCAAATTAGAAGATAGCTCATCATATGAAGAGGCAAGAGAACATGGAGTATCTTCGATGCATGTGGATGCATTGTGAATCGTAGGACATAGGGGAAAGTGAGGTGAGGAGGAAGTTTCGATATGAATGTCTCATTTGAATGGAGCACATTCTAGATCTGAGTTAGAGTCTTCATGAGAAAATGGAAGATCACATGATATGCTTGGGCATCCGTCATGACACATGGAAGCATGGGAGTGATGACTTCCTAAGACTATGGGTTGATCGAAAGAATTGATTGTATAGGATGTTCCACCGAGATTATCAGATTGATAATCATTCAAGAATAGAAGCTCATTATATTGATGCGTAAAATTTTGAAACAAAGAGGGAAGATTTATATTTTCCTCACCTTTCTTCTCCTCTTCCTGTGTAATGTGACAACTCGAGAATCAAGATAATGTGAACAACTAGCTTGTGAAGTCGATTGATCAAGTAAGTCAAGGTACAAGGAGTCATGGCCTGTAGATGATGGAGGATGGAAGTGATCAGAAAGTGATCCTTGATGACTTTTTAATGCTAAAAAATGAAATTCAATGGATTCTTTTGGAAATAGTCCCATTGCGTAGATATCTTCATTCTGAATCCAACGAAATTTGAATGGGTAAAAATGGCCTTAAAACAAAGGAGATTTGTAAAATGAAAATTGCCCAATGTCCTTAGAAAAGGAGGCAATTTCATTAGTTTTGAAACTATACTAAAAATTTTAATTTTTAGTATAGGGTCCACAGACACCACATGGTAGCTTGGGATTGGTCGACGTGGCCCTACCTTATTGGTAGAAATGGGCTAAGTAAAAAAAAATTGAGGATCCGAGGGATTCGATCCCTAGACCTCTTTTCCAGGAGTGCAACGTTTTAACCGAGCGAGATGCAAGTCGAAGATTTTATTATGGTGGTAACAATATGGTTTTATTGTAACCAAGTTGTAGATAAGTTTAAAAAAGAAGGAGGGGCAGGGGGAGCCCACCAAACTTGGCAGATCAACCCCCGCACCCACTAAACACTCCACCAAACTAGCACATAATGGATATACATCTATCCACTCCAACGCACCAGGGCTCTATGTAAAACTACCACGCACTAATTTCAACATGCTAACTCAGTGCCACGGAGATCATAAGCCAACAAACGAAGGTTCCATTTGAAATTCAATTGATATGGTATACTATATTCAAAACTATACATATCTTCATGGCCTCCATGCAAGCAGTCAAAGTGGATCATATTGCCAAGTGTAGAGCACAGGAAGCCATGCAGGCCTGAGTTCAATCCAAAATTTAATGCGTTTACCATTAATAAAATGCAGTTCAAAGGGTTGCATTGGGTTTGGAGGGGAGGAGGTTCGACCTCTCAACCTCCCCTCCATATAACTCAAAGTTTTCCAATGTGCCAAGGAGATAAAACTTGTGAGGGGAGCGAACTAATAACGTTTTATTGTAGGCGTATATCAAAGCTCCACTACATTAAGTAGCACCCTGCTAATTTTGGAGGAACTGCCAAATCTGGAGGTAGTATTAGCAGAGAAGACAGAGAAGGTTGATTCTTGGGAGGTCCAAAAGTCACCATCTCAGTAAGGGGTTGCATTTATAGGCGATTCTCATCATCTTGATCCTCTGAACACATTTGTGTTCTCTGTTTCAGCATTTGAATTGCAGAATTTTTAAGGAGTAGTGCCATCAAGAAGCTTAAGGAATCTTAGAGCACTGATTGAAGGAATTAAGTCCAAGGGAGCATGGATCTATTTGCGGAAATAACCAGGTAAAAAGATGGTATTCTAAGCCCATTGGTTTAGTCAATAACCATTGGAGTTGAGTGTGGAACTTGTAAAAGAATTGAAGCCATAATCCCAAAGAGCCAAGTGAAATTGACAGGAGCTCAGGGAGACGTAGCCCACGAGAGTTGGGTGAACTCCTAGATTAAGGTTTATATCTGATGTGGATGCTTATTTGCTTCATTATTTACTATTATGTTTTTAATATGATTTTGAGAAAATGAAGTTAAAGCATTTAATCAGTTAAATTCAAACAAATACGTACACATATCTCAAGTTCTTAATTTCGCAAATTGTCAACATAAGCTAGATCCTGAACTTTGTTTAAGTTTTGGAGTGGGAGGTTTTTGTAATACTAACAAGTTGTTAAATCCCCATTGGAGATCAGGTGGTATCAAAGAAGGTTTCTTGATTGACAGAGCAAAATATTTCTTTCTTGAAAGGTGTTCAAATGGTCAAATTATACGGTTTGATTGTTTGTAAACTGATTATTGTTTGAGTTTGGAAAGGTGAAGGGAAAGCTACTGATAATCTAAGCCCAAGAGAGGACAAGAAGGAAGAAGGGCTGAAGGCATTCTCCTTACCTAAAGGACCTCAAGGCAACTGTTGAAGCATAAGAGCGTTTGTTTTCAAAAGGTTGCTTGAATAAGAATTGGATTCTACTGCCATTTAATTCAGAAATTTGTCATTAGTTCATTGAAAGCTTTGTGAATTTTGTTGAAGTTCTTTTGTTCATTATGATGATGAAAAGTTGTACAAGTGAGTTTTACAAAGCCTCCTCCTTCACAATATTTTTTTATAAAGACATGAAGCGAGACTTGTTCATCATGATGGATATGGTGAGAGAAATGAGCACCGAACTTCGAGAGCAGTTGAATTCCATGAAGGAAGAGAAGCAGCTTCTTTCTGACAAATTGCACGAAATGGAGAGAAAATTTCATATTGCTAATATGGATCTAGAAAAGATGCATGAGCTGGAGACACAACTCCTTGCTGCCAAAGAAGCCTTAGTTAAGCATCAGCTTGAACAAGAGGTAAACAATTGTAGTTTGTCTTCAATTTCCTCTAAGAATGTTTATGTTGGTTCTTTTGAAAAACATAGAAGAGGCATAGGGTCCAAGTTGATGTCAAAAATGAGCTATGAAGGAAAAGGATTGGGAAAACATACACATGGCATTGTTGAGCCAATAATGGTTGAGGAAAGGTGTAAGTATTTGGGTCTTGGCTATGGACAATCTTATGGAGAAAGTTCCAAAGCAGTCGTGAAGGCAATTGAAACAGTTCCTAGAAGGAGTTTCATTTTAGGTTCCCTACCTCAAGTTTGTAATGATTGTATTCTTGGGGAATGCAATTGTTTGAAACATCATTTGTAGGAAGAAGGTGTACATAAGAATGCACTTGAACCAAAGAGTTGTGAAAGCTCCAAAAGAATTGAAGGGATTGATGGTGTTCCAAAGGTAGATACTCCTTCATTTTATTCACCTCCTCATGAAGGTAATAAAGGTGAAAGAGAAAGGTATAAATATGATTTCAATCACAATTCTTTTGATTATGTTAAGCATGGTAAATTTCCACATAAGCATTGGAGAATAATTGCATGTTCCCTTTGTGGTTTGGTTAACCATAGTGTTTCTAGATGTTGGAAGAGAATGGCCACATACAGGAAACTTTTGAAGGAAAGAAGGCAAGAAGCCAAGGGTCCATTGGACAAGGAAAATTATGTTGTTAAGAAGATGAACATGTGTTGTACTTATTTCCATAAGCAAGGACATATTGCTGAAAGGTGTTGGACTTTGAATCCAACAATGCTTCGACGAAATTTGAAGGAAGTGGAAAAAGAGTATGGTAAAAATGGAAAGGATGTTTCCATAATTGATGTGTGTCAAGATGATCCATATATCGATGTCGATGTGTAGTTAAAGGAAGCACCTTTGGTGTGGTTTGGTAAGAAATGGATAGAGTTCTTATCCAATTAAAGTTACATGTCTTTTGATGTGAAAAGAAATGTGTCACATCTATTTGCATTTCTTTGCTAGTGGAATGCAAGTTGTAGGATGGAAAAGTTGAGTATGTAGACTCACTTTATTGTAGCAAAATCATACTCATTTTAGTTTTGAAAGTACATGCACATGTGATCGAGGATCTTGCACTTATCATTGTGCTTAAGAGCAAGTTGAAGAATCGAATACATGGATGAGAATGGAATGTATGAACACAGGGATGTTGATGATTTCCTTGTATTTAAACATTTATGTGTAATTGACTTGATGGTCGATCATTTTTCTTAAACATGCATGCAATGTGATGTCGACGTGGAAAATTTGATTTGGTCTCCAAGATTGTAAAAGGGAGATAATGTTGGAGTGTTTCATCTTTGTAAAAGAATCATTAAAATTCTTTTTGTACATGCTTGACTTGAAGGGTCAATTGTTGAAAGGGCATGTTTTTGTCGGCTTGGGATTTAGTTGCACATTTGTACACAAGATGTAAAGACATGATGATGATTCACATGATGTGAAATTTGTTCTTTTGATGGAGCAAGAATTTATGTCATCAAGTTATTTTCTTCTTCTCACATCATTTGTTGAAGAAGATTTGCTGTTGTAGGAAAAGCTTCTATTGAAAACATGAGATTACATCATGCTTGTTGAACCACCTTGGATCAATGACAAAGGAAGACAGTTCTTAACACATGACAAGCACATCTAGGAAGGAAAGCATTGACTATCTTTGAGTTTTGGTTCAAAGGCACTAGCCATGCAAGGCAAGTGTATGTAGTTGGAAAGAAGAGGGTGTTGTGACTCTCATCTACTGTTCAGATCAGTATATCAGTCTTTTGGTGTCCAAAAGATTCCCAATGGGGAGAAGTGATTAGAAAATGATCCTCGACGAATTTTTAATGCTAAAATATGAATGTCAATGGATGCTTTTGGAAATAGTCCCTTTGCGTAGATCTCTTGATTTTGAATCCAACTCAATTTGAATGGGAAAAAATGGCCTTCAAACAAAGGAGATATTGTAAAATGAAAATTGTCCAATGTCCTTGGGAAAGGAGGTAATTTCACTAGTTTTGAAACTATATTAAAATTTTTAATATTTAGTATAGGGTCCATGGGACAATTACAGGCCACCACATGGCAGCTCGGGATTGGGCCACGTGGCCCTGTCTGATTGGCAGAAATGGGCTAAGTGAAAAAATTTTGAGGATCTGAGGGATTCAATCCATAGACCTCTTTTCTAAGAGCACAACATTTCAACCAAGTGGGATGCAAGTTGAAGCTTGTATTATGGTGGTAACAATACGGTTTTATTGTAACCAAGTTGTAGATAAGTTTAAAAAAAAGGAGGGGTGGGGGGAGCCTGCCAAACTTGGCGGCTCAACCCCTGCACCCACCAAACACTCCACCAAAATAGCATGTAATGGATATACATCTATCCACTCCAATGTGCCAGTGCTCTATGTAAAAGTGCCATGCACCAAAGTCAACGTGCTAACTCAGCGCCATGGAGATCATAATCCAATAAACCAAGGTTCCATTCGAAATTCAATCGATATGGTATACTATATTCAAAACTATGCATATCTGCATGGCCTCCACCAAGGTAGTCAAAGAGGATCATATTGCCAAGTATAGCATGCAAGAAGCCACGCTGGCTTGAGTTGAATCCAAAATTTAATGTGTTTACCATTAATAAAATTCAGTTCAAAGGGTTGCGCTGGGATTGGAGGGGAGGAGATTCGACCTCTCGCCCTCCATTCCATATAACTCAAAGTTTGCCAATGCACCAAGGAGATTAGAATTGTGAGGGGAGTGAACTAATAATATTTTATTGTAGGCGTATATCAGAGCTCCGCTACATTAAGTAGCACCCTACTAATTTTGGTGGAACTGCCAAATCTCAAGGCAGGTTTAGCAGAGCAGACAGAGAAGGTTGATTCTTGGGAGGTCCAGAAGTCACCATCTCAGAAAGGGGTTGTGTTTATAGGTGATTCTCATCATCGCGATGCTCTGAACATGTTTATGCTTTCAATTTTAGCATTTGAGTTGCAAAATTCCGAAGGAGTAGTGCCATCAAGAAGCTCAAGGAAGCTCAGAGCATTGATTGAAGGAATTGAGTTCAAGGGAGCTTGGATCTATTCGCAGCAACAACTAGGGATAAAGATGGTATTCTAAGCCCATTGTTACTGTCAATAACCATTGGAGTTGAGTGTGGAACTTGTAAAATAATTGAAGCCATAATCCCAAAGAGCCAAGTCAAATTGATAGGAGCTCAAGGAGACATAGCCCACGAGAGTTGGGTGAACTCCTAGATTAAATTTTCTATGTTATGCGGATGCTTATTTGCTGCATTATTTATTGTTATGTGTTTAATATCAGTCTAAGAAAATGAACTTAAAGAATTTAATCAGTTAAAGACAAACAAGGATGTACATCTATCTCAAGTTCTTAATTCCACAAATTGTCAACATAAGCTAGATCTTGAACTTTGTTTAAGTTTTGGAGTGGGAGGTTCTTGTAATCATAACAAGTTGTTAAAACTCCATTAGAGATCAGGAAGAGATGTAGATCATATTCAATACTTGAGTTACGAACAATGACATTCTCTTGCGGAATGGAGGAGTGTGTCTTCATTATAAGCTTCCTAATCCATTCTAGAACTTCCTACATAGAAGCAGAAGACATATGAGAAGATGGGTTGGGGACATGTTGCACATATTTCTTAACTTTGCAATCACTACAAGGCAGAAACTACATCGGGATTGGAAAAGAAGGAGGACAAGGAACAAATGGGGTGTTGGGCTCCTCCTCTGCAATATGAGGTGCCTCACAATCCGCAAGAGTTGGGGAGGAAGGGGAATCAAGAGGTTCACCATATTAAGAAATATGAACCAAGATTTTAAACTCTTCTCTTAAGAAGTCAAAGTTCACAAGTTGTTCAGGATTTGCGTAATAGAGGTGAAGGAAGCGATAAACAAAGTGCTCAACTCATTCACTAGGCTCCATACTTAAACAAGATATTTTTTCATGGAAATCCCAGTGGCTATACTCATCGAACATTTTAATCACAATTTCTGCAAGTTGACCAAATGACTGATAGAGGCAAAGGGTAATGTGTACCGCCAATGTTGAGCACGACCTTCAAATGTGAGGGTGAGTAATACAATCCAAACATATTTGTACTCTATCTTGTGGTGTATGACACCTTTTATAACTTGGTGCACATGCACACAAAAAGATGGCTCACTCTCACCACTGACCTTTAACTTGGACAAGTCATGGATCATTTCTGTGGTGATGGTCCATTCAAACTTTGTAGAAAGACATCCTGAGATTATGATGTGAGGAAGAGCCAGTTTTAAATAGGAGATTCAAACCAGACTCTATGAGCACACCTTGATGTCTAGCCCTTCTTCCAGCACCATTTTGTTGACACTATTGGACCCGCCAAGAAATGGGATCTCCCCGATGTGAAGTCCCAACTAGACCTCACACATTTTGGTGTAGGAGTCCCATCTAGTATGAAGGCCTGGTTTCCATATAGTTAAAGATCTACCTTGTCTCTAGCTATCAACAAATGAGAGTGTTACACTCATATCTTCAAAGAACAAGGTACATGTGCCTGGTGACTGCATAATGTAACCATGTCAAGGTTCTCTTACTACAAAGGGGGAGATTAAAGTATGCCTCTAAGTGAGAGGTAGTATTACTACCCAGGAAGAGACACACATGAACCAAAAATAGTCTATCTAGTATCCAGTGAAATTGTCCACAATGGACACAACAGCCATTAAAACCAAAGTACAAGGGGAACCACATACAACATCCAGTAAAGTAGTTCACACGGATGTGACACACATTATAACCAGTAAAGAAGATAGGTCTGCCTAATGTCCTATGAAGTATTCCACAAGGACGAGACAATATTGATAAGAAATACAACAGATCTTCAACAATGTAAGTACTAAAACAACTAGTAGTTCAACTATATTAGTACAGGTTAAGAAAACATGCATTACAAATGTGTAAAGAGTAGTCTTACAAACATCTACAAAACATCCGTGAAAATATTATGGCCTTAACAGGCTTTCGAATTAAGAAAAAGTCCCAAGACACATTATACATTATACATCACTAGTCCCAGTAGTGGGAGATTGGAGCCACTCCTCACTCCTCAAAGCACATACTACAAACTCTCAAGGCTGTGTGGGAGGAGCCAAGGTGAAAAGTCCTTCTTCATACAATGGTAGGGGTATATATAGCCAAGGGTGATGCTTGACCCTTGTGACTCTTGGATTACCCTCATGACTGTTCAACTTCCCATGACTTTTTAACTAACACGGATCTTTGAATTTTGTGTGCGTCCATTGGAATTTACTTTAAATTACATTTAGTTACATCAGATATGGTCCATAATGGTGATGTGGCTAAGACAACTCATGACATAAGTCGACATGGCACTGCTGACATGTACTAGCTGACTGTGGTGGCCATGCTAATATGTTGTGCTGCTAAGTGATGGGTGTACTCTTGGTGTGCTTTTTCTTCTCCTCTGCATGGCATAGTGTTGTGGAGTATTCGATGGTCTTGGTCTTGCCTCATTATTCAAGGCTTGTGTTCCTTTTGCTTATTGTTTGATATGCTTGGTACGTCCATCCAGCTGCAAGCAAATCATCTAGCATATGCGCTCTTTCTTCATCTCATTCGTCATCTTGCCATGATCTACCAATGTACCTATTCCTGCAATTCACTCATGATGGGACCACATCAAATCCAAAACCTCCTAATCTAGCATGATGCATTGTTCTCATGTTCCAGGTGATAAGGAGGGAGGATAACTCAGTGAGACAGTATAGAGTGCAGATCAGGTTGGAAGGAGGCATTCCGGGAGGACAACCTCCACTGTTGGAAAAACTACGTAGTGATCACTAGGAAACATAATTATGTAGTGAAAGTCACCAGTGTCAACTACAAGGTGGAACCCTCAGGGGGACGCCTCTACACATTTTTCAGAGGGAGGACAAAGCAGGGCTGCAGAGGGACTACTGGGCAGTTCTGTGCAGTTTCCAGATGCAGGACAAAGCAAGGTTACAGAGGGACTGCTGGGTAGTTTTTCGTAGTTTCTAGAGGGAGGACAGAGCAAGGCTTCATAGGGACTATTGGTCATGACTGCGCAATTTTGAGAGGGAAGATAGAGTAGGGATGCAGAGGGACCAACTGAACATGACTGCGTAATTTTTGGGAACATTGTAGGACACGTAACAGGGGAACTAGTAGAAATGTCTATGCAAATTCTAGAGGCAGTGCAATATAAGGAAGCAACATTAGCTGACCAATTCTGTGCAATTTCTTGGAACAATCTAGAGGAAGGCAGTAGAGGTCTGGCTGGGAATGTCTACATAGTTTTGGGGAGAAGTGTAGACCCATGTCTTAGAGTAGTGGAGGGTTATTGTAGACAAGAAGGAGGTGTGATGACTATGCTTTAGAAATGGGTAGTTCAGTTGGACATGGAGGTAGTTTCTGCACAATTCTGGGAGGTAGACAAGCTACTCACCTCCAGGATTGAACATCATAGATGACCTGGAGGAAAAACTCAAGCATTGTGCAGTTTCGTGTAGTAGAGCAGGGTCACTAAGGGTTGAGACTCAATAGTTCAGCTTAGTTGGGGTCCTGTGTAAGAGGGTTATCCAGTAGGGAAGATTTTCATGAAAATGGTTGTGTTGAAGGCAAGTGAACTTGTTCAGACTGACATTGTGATCATAAACTTAGAATACTTGAAAATGAGACAACATAGACAACCATGACAATAAGACAAAGCATGCCCTGAGTGAGACTGTCTTGGGGATGACAGAGACAAGCGTGACACTTGTGATAGAACTTCAAAGGACCGTGACGACACTTGCGTGATAGTGTTTACAACTTTATTTATGAGTACGTTGGATGTTTACATAATGAAGACAACCCAAACACACAACAAAAAAATTTCAAACTCACTAGAATAAGATCGCAAGCATGACAAAGCAATCTACATGCCAAAAGATGACCGCCGGTCAAACAAGAAAAAGGGTGGAAAGACTTCGCAAGAGATCATGAGGTGAGCTCGAGTGTTTGCAAGAATTAAAGTAAAAATCTAGGAAGGCTTTAAAATTTGGATGCAAGCCAAAATTTTGGAGGGTGTTACAGTCACTACAACAACACCTTTCCACCTTTTGGCTTATGGGTCAATTTCTTTTTCTATTATGGATTTGTTTTTACCTAATGGCATGCGTTCTACAAATGGCCTATTTGAAAACATGCACAACATCTGAAAGCCATGTTCTCATATTCTAATACTTTGGTCCATTTGAAGTTTTTAAGATTTAGTTAGATGTGGTTAGGTATACCTTTTTTATGGTCTATCTCAACATAGATTCTGGAAAAAAAGAATAGACATTCTTTTGTTCTTTCTAGATCCATATTTTTTAATTTTCCTAGAGTTTTTCTAATATCCTGTAGGAATTTATGGCGCTAGAAAAGAAAATGGAGGATTTGGGAATCTCGCCCAAACTAACATTGGTGTAACCACCACATTTGTAGTGTCAAACTCTAAGAACCATGGAGTAATGAAAAGCCCCGCTCTACCCCAAAACCAAGGTCCCCATTTAGGGAAAACTTTAGGTCTTTCTACGTATCAAAGCAATGAAGAATCCTTTTGAACAAAAATAGAGGTATCAGTTGAATTTCCAAGTGTAAAAAATCCATTTGATGTAATGCATCATATTTAGGACAAAAATCATTAACCTACAAAAAAGAGCCTTGGATTGGAGAGCAGAGAGGAGAGAGATTAGCTCTGGGAGGTTTACTTCCATGACTAGAGCATGTTACATTTCTTCTACAATATAGGGGTGTGGAATATTTTGGATTTATTCAGTGGGGTTGGAGGCCTTGCCTTTCATTGTATCCTTGAAAGAGACAGATCCACTAGGATATATTTGACCGAAAGCTCCACCTTGCATCCTTAGATTCAATATAATAGAGGCATTCCTTAAGATACAATATTCCTTCATCTGGAATCAGTTTAGTAGTAGTTTCTCTTAAAAGATATGGCATTTTTAAGATGTGAGAATGCCCAAACCACTTTTAATACTCTATTTTAAATTTTGCACAAAGTATGATTGCTTAATACAGAGGGGTGTGGTATTTCCATCTAGATGTTTTTATGAATATTTTAAAGGAGCTCTTTTTATTCATTGTCTATTCTACAACAAAGACAGAGAATAGAAAATGTGTGGAGGAAGCATCCATAAGCATCAAATCCTTCTCCATTGCGAGCTACCCAACGCACTCGATAAAACACACTTACAAAAATAAACAGGTAAGAGAAAATAGAATAGTTAATAAACTTGTGAGTCGGTCCCATCATAACCACATCAAATTAGTGAAGATGCATTCATCATAATAGATTGGGTAATTTTTTGTGGTTTGAAAAATAGTTTTAATCAAGGAAGGGGCCTTAACAGAGAAACCATCTGCTGAGCTGCGACCACGTATACCTTCAAGTTCCATCGACACAAAAAAACATAGAATTGGTTGAGACACCTTCAAATTAAACCATAACCGACCATATCTAGGTCCATATATGAAATAGAGCATGTATTCCTCGATTAATTAGGCACCATGGGCACCAGAGGTGAATAGGATCTCAACAGTGGCATTGTTTGAATTACAACAAAACAAGATAACCATATCACTCCTCACACTTCCCTCATTTATTTTTACACTTAATATATATAAATTAAGATAAATTTATACTAGCACTACTATATAAATTAAATGGCTAGTAAACATGGATCCATAGAAGTATCAAAGCACTTCACTATACATCTCACATTATTGAAATTAAAAATATCATAAAAACTAACTAAGTTATAACTTTATTTAAACTATTATTATTATTAATTATAAAAATAATTAATATATAAATTATTTTATTTTATTTTAAAATGATTATTATTATTTTTAAAAATGATTAATGTATGTGTTAAGTATATATAAATTTAAAAAATTATTGAACAAGATTCTTAATCATAGAGATCTACCTCAATTTTATTAACGAGATCCTTAATAAGTAAATAATATTTGTTACAATACCATGGCTTATAAATACACATGCTCAAAAAACCATTACTCACATCATATGACTTATTTTTAATTATTAATCAATTTAATTTAAAGGACAAAAGAAACATAACTACATTGGAAATACATTTCAACTTTTAATTTGTGTATACTACTATGAATATTCAAAAATATTTTGTGAATGTTAAATTCATACCATTCATCTAATAATTACTAGTGCAACTATATAAATTAAATTATTGATATATGCCCATATGCATCAATCCATGATAAGCATCAAAATGCTTATGCCATTATGCTTCTCTTATTGCCAAAATTAAAAACTAGCCTAGATCCATCTTCACTCCAGATTTATCGAGCACCAAGACAAATCAAATCTCTCAATGTGTAAACCTCTTTTTTAAGTGCGAAACTTGAGGAATGGTTTGCAGCTAGAGAGATTTGATCCCTCTCGACCCTTGATAGATCCAAAGTTACGATGCATCTAGGATGGTTCAATTATTAATACTTAATAATTATAATTATTAATTTATTTTATTTTTTAATTTAATTTATTTTTTATTTTTATGTAATTTGACCTAGTTAAAATGTTTACATAACGCAACATTACATTCCATCACAACATTTGTTCCACATTGGGGAGGAGAGCCCCTCTCAACAAAAATATGATAAAAGTTAAATTGAATTATAACTTTATTTTAAATTATCATTACTGTTAATCACAAAAGAATGTAAATGAGTTAAATATATTTCCTGGGGAAATTTAGTTACCCTATTGAAAATTAAATGTTATGTACTAGGAAGTTAGAGGTTCAAATCCCCCAATTTATTTGGTAAAAATCAACAAAAACTAGCCTAATTTCCATATATATAATATATATATATATATATATATATGGAGCATAACTAACTTAGAGATAAATCTTAGCTTTTAATGTGTGAATAGTAGGTAAATATTCTGGCATATTTCATGGATATTAAAAAAAAAATTGTAAGCTTGGTAGTACTATATCTTCATCATGTCCAACATATCACCCCTATTGTGGCAAGGAATTGAGCTAATGACTTCAGATCACGGAGTGCATTAATAGAAAACCTGATCATTGTCTATCCAAAACCCCATAGACCATGCAGATTAAATGTTATAATAATTGAATTAAAATTATGAAAAGCATATTCTAAAACAATCACATTTATCTATATAATTAAGAATTAAATTAAAATTCTAAAAACCATGTTTCAAAATAAACAAACCTATTAATATAATTATTTCAAAAAATAATATAAATATATCCCCAATAAATTATATTTTTTCCCATCGTTCTTGCCTCTTTTTTGAATGAAAACAGAAATAAATCAATTATATAAATAAAAAATGAAAATAAAAGACTCTCGAAGTGTGTTAAATAAACTCTTTTTCAAGAATATTTTTCCTCCTATGTTTTCTTTTTCTTATTCGCATTCAAGCCTTTTTCTTGAAAGTGTCTTTCTTTTGCATGTCTCTTGCATTTTACTTAGATTTTCCCTTTTGTATTTGTATTTTATATGAACTTTTTTAAATAATGTTTATGATAAAATAAGATATTTTTTTATTGGAAATTTAATGGGTTATGATGAGTGAATTATTCAATTTTTACGCTTTGGTTGCCAATTTTGTAAAACATTGTAAAAGGAAACTTTAGACATAATCGGGAATGATTTATTTCATCATTAAGAAAAATTGACATCCTCAAAAAATTCTGAAGTAATTTTTCCCTCACAAGTAATGTACTTTTATATACGCAAGGAGATTTAATTCCATGCTACACAAAGTGAAGCTCTCATCTCACTCGTCTCCGTGTTAGCATTTTTCTTCACTTTTAATAAGAGATATTGCATTGCTTCATGGTCTTATTCCTTTATTTTTGAATAATGTGATCCCTCATGGAGAATCCATGATTTTAAAAATGATCTCTTTTGTTAGGTTGATTCTCAATTCTTTTGATATTGTTGCATCTCTCTAAAGTTTTTATGTGAATTCCAAGGTTAAAGCATCATCCTAATTATGTAATTTGTTTACAAAATGAAGCCACTTACTCTCTTCAAATATGTCTGTGAAGATGATTGTAACAAACTATAATTTAAATATACAACTAATTTTATCAATCATGTTATTAATAATAAACATACAACTATTCAATTAATTACCATAGAATTTTGAAAAACATGAGCAAAGACGACTTACATGTAGCGACGATATTCCTTACTTGTGATTTTGGAGTTGAATGTTATTTGAATCTCGCTAGTCATAACATGGTTTTGGAGACGACTCTCCACCCAATTGTAGGTTCAACATCACATAATATTTCTATAGCTAACCACCCCTAAGCCCTCAATCAACGTACTAATGCGAGAGAATCCTTTGTCTCACAACACTTTTCTTCCAAGAGAATTGATTAAGGAATCAATGAATCTCATCCTCATCATCATCCATTAAATAAACCAAAAAATTGAAAGGGGTTCACATGCACATATTCCATGTGTCAACATGCAACTTTTATTTCTTTATTTTAAGTTTTACTTAATTTAATATTTCTCTTAATTTAACTCTTTCTTATTTTATTCCTTTTTGTTTTTTGTTAAATTTACTTATTCTTACTATTTTTATAGTTTACTTTTATATATATTTATTTATAACTCTAGTTTATTATTTATTAGATATCATTTTTGGGATTCAACTACGTTAAGTAAGTCATTCACGTATGACAATTTCCATGAGAGGTAGTCATAACTGACTAATTTCTCATGATTTTTGAATAGTTCACTTAGCATTCATTGCATCGGGTGATGCTCACAGGGGTGAAGAGGTGGGATTGAAACTAGTGAAAATGATGAAATTAGTGACCATGTGACTAAGAAAGTCAGTCACCACACTTTTCCAAGTGAAATACTATAAAAAATGAGCAATCTTAAGTGTCCCAATTAAAAACGACTAACATAAACGACTAATTTAGTCTCAGGTTAAAATATACAACTAGATAATAAGTAATGCAACTAAAAAGGCTAGCATGAATGACTAATTTAGTTTAGGAACAAAAATATGACTACTTAAAAAGTACTACAATAATACAAATTAGTCATTCATATTAGTCATTTTAATTGTGTCACTTCAACAATCTGAACTTACAAGTGATAAGGGGTCAAAGGTGGTTATAAATTGGCTGAAAGGTTATACTTCCTTGAAGATTTATTTATTGGATCAATCGTTGATTAGATTTATGGAGTTGATTAGAACCTTCAATGTTATATCCTTTGATCACATTCATGAAAAATTAAATTCAAAGTGATGCAAAAGCATACAGCTAAGGCACCATGACCGGGTGTTGGTCTCTAATAGGTTGGAGAGTTGAGTTAACATCTTGTTTGTATTATATGTTTAGTTTGTCAGAGTAGGAGGTAGGATTTTGTTTTTATCTTAATCTCTTTATTAGTCAAAGGTAGTTTGGTCGATTAGGGTTATTTACTTGTCTATCTTTAATAAACAGTAGATTAATAATTGCCCTATCATTTTAAGAGAAAAAGACAAACGTGTCTAAATTTAAAATCTTGTCATAAAGACAAAACCGAATACTTAATAGTTATGTACCTATAAGGTCTACAACTGAAGGTAACTACATAGTTTCATTAACTGTAGACAAAATCATACAAATGTAACAATGAAAATCATGTAGAGGGTTCAACATTTCTTTGCATTCAAGTAATAATAATAATAATAATAGAGGATACAAATCAATCCATCTGTGTGTTTAATTATATTTTCATTTTGCTTCCTAATACACTTTACAACTGAATAGACAATACAATGCTCACGGACCAATTCAGTTAATTCTTTTTGTTTTCTTGAGAAGACAGTCCAAACAGTGAGACAAAAATGCAAATGTGAGAACAAGGGTTTGTATTTCCATAGAAGAAAACAACACTGATTAAACAGGAGTGAATGCAACTAAGTACCAGGACAAGTAAAGCACCTACAGGTCATACAATAATCTTTAACTACGAAATCGACCACCAAACAAATTCACAGAACAACAACAGGAATTTTCTGTTCGTGGAAAAGCGTACAAGCATAGTCGCAAATCGACAATTGAAGTTTGAAGGCATAGAATCTAGATTGAAAAGAACGACAGCCTATTCATATCATTGAAACTCAGGTAAATTGAAACTGATATTCTTTCCTGAATGTTTCATTCGAATTACAAAAAGAAATGTATGAGAACATACAGTAGAATTCCAAAATAAATCACGGACATTCATATAAGAAAATAGTCGACAAACCCTAGGTGAGGGTTTTAAGAATTGTTTCCATACATAGAAAGTTACAGCCAACAATCACCAGAACGCTGGCTACAACTGGAAGCCACATCGACTAAGCATCGAGGGGAGACAAACCCTCATACCCACAGGCCTGTTCTAAAGACAAGAAAAAGACTGAAGACAATTTACGTTGGTAGAGCCTACTAGGCGAATACTGACGTCTTCATTCCAAGTATAACCAACCGAAAACCCAAACACCTGCATAGGAGCCAACACAGAGTTGTTAGCACAAATTGACAGAGGAAAACGAAACCACAGTGCATGAAAGCAAATATATAGAAGACGCATTCACCATACCTGAAGGAGTTGCAGTGAGAACAAAGGACGAGTCTTCAACCCACGAGTTCCAACCAACGACTGAGACGAAGGAGCATTCACATTAGAAACAGAGGAATGAAAGTGGAAAATTTAATCAAAGAGAGAGGAGGCTACATGCATTGAAGCCGAAGACCAGAGAACGCCATTGTTTTGAGCCCTGAATGCATGCCAAACACTGAGTTTCACAAACAAGACAACATCATACCAGACCATGAGCTCGAGAAATAAATATCAGTTGAGACAATAGCAGAAAAGGCACAGAACATTACATACACATGTGGCGGCAAAATAATTTTTGGTTGCCCAACGAACTAGGGCCAGAGAATATCCACACAGGCATAAAGAAAACAAGCACAAGAGTCATGTTGTCAGACCAGCAAACAAAGCAGAAGGCATGCCCAGAAGTTGCAGCACAACTGCATACCCAACTAACAAAACCATACCAGAACAAACCCTCGGTGAACACAAGCAAAATGACTGAATGAGAGATAGAGGAGGAGTTTTGGCAAAACAAGAAGTGGGAAACGCAACCCGAGGTGAGTACATAACATTGATTGCCAAAATAAATGCCACATATCACTTTCCATAAATATCCAGGGTGTTGATAATCACAAATTAATCCATAGTTAAATCACATTACAATCATTTAATTATTGATAGTCTGAACAGTGTTGGGTTGGTCCCATCACAAAGGCTTACAACTAAGAAAAATACATTATGAAGAATACCTACAAAGAGAAGAATAAATTATGGAGAATATTAAAATGAACCATATTGTTCAATATTAGATTAACACCTAATTTAACATTGCGAAAAAAAACAACAGCACCACCACCTATAAATATATTTATACCTTCTTTACTCTTTAATGATTATGAAACTTTTAAAATAAATATATATAGTTACTGTAATTTCTTCCCCATGTTAATTGTTATGACCATTTTTTACTCCTAAAAGCAAAAAAAATGTCTTCTAAAAAGGCCTTTACTTCAACTAACCATAAAAGTGAACTAGTAAAGTTATTAATCAACTATCAATTCAAGAGTAATACCTTAGTTTTCAACAGTAATACCTTAGTTGTGTGGAAAATTTAAAAATTACTCTTTATCTTTTTTATCTTCTTCAAGCACCAAACCAAAAAGCCCTTTACCTCAACTATGCATAAAAGTGAAACGGTAAAGTCGCTAATCAACTATCAATTCAAGAGTACTACCTTAATTGTGTGGAGAATTTCAAAATTACTCTTTATCTTCTACAAGCACAAAACCAAAGAGAAATGCCCTACTTTGAATATATAGTAATTTACTTTTCCGCCAAGCAAAATATATGCCTAAACTACATTCGAGATTGTCTTGTGTGTCTATTCATAGTTTATTGCACCATTTCTTATCACTAGTTTTCCAACATGACACACAAGCAGGCTTCATTTGCAAAGGAATTGATATTATAGACCAATAACATTGCTGTAACTCTTTTGGTTCTAGTTGCAGGGCTCAAGCATCTCAATCCTAACAAGAACACCTCAACAAAGATGACAAAAGAAAAGGAGGAAATCAAAAAATGTTTTTGTTGGGCTGAGACACTCACAAATCCTTATGAGGTATTCATAGCAAACCCTTGTGAGGTATTTATCAATATTTTAAATTTTTTGTTCCCCACTCAAACTCAAAGAAGAAACATTATTTTCAATGGTCAAAATCTATGTTTATTACATCAACCCTTGAAAACTAAATTGAGGGATATTTTTTAAGTTTTTTCGGGGCTCAAAAGCTATCATGGAATCTTCTCTTTGGTTAGTCACAGTGAAACACAGATTGAAGGTCTGATTGAGATATATAATGACAGTTAAGTAGAAACAAAACAAAGTGGGGAATTCTCCCAAGAAATTATGGTTCAAAAAAAACCCTATTTTTAGAGTGGTAGTGGGAAAGTGGGTTGTAAGAATACAGATTAGTGGTAAGTAACGAACCAAGATTAGGGATTGTTGGGTGCAAATTGGGATTCCTGGGTGAAAATTGAGTCTAGCATGGTAGATCGGGGAACGAGAGATAGTTGCATGATGAATTATGAATGCAGTAATATAAGTAAGTGTCCCCTAATGGATGTTGAGTGCAGATGAGGGAGAGGATGTTTTCGTGGTTGATCAAATTTGTGTCGGCGTGCTGGCGCGTTGCCGTAAGTTTTCTGGTTCTAGCTATGGGTCTCAACCATCTCGATCCTAAAAAGAACGCCTCTACAAAGAAAACAAAACGAGAGGAGGAAACCAAAAAATGTTTTCATTGACCTCAGATACTCACAACTACTTATGAGGTATTCATTGGAAACCCTTGTGAGGTATTTATCAATATTTGAAAATTCTTGTTCCCCATTCAAACGCAAAGAAGATACATGATTTTTGATGGTCAAAAATATGTTTATTACATCAACCCTTGAAAAAAAATTCAGGGATATTTTATAGTTTTGTCGGGGTTCGATAAATATCATGCAATCTACTCTTTGATCAGTCACATTGAAACACAGATTGAAGGTTTGATTGAGATGGATAATGGCAGTTAAGTAGAAATAAAACAAAGTGGGGAATTCTGCCTAGAAATTGTGGTTCAAAATAGGCCCTAGTTTTAGAGTGGAAGTGGGAAAGCACATTGTGAGAATACGAATTAGTGGTAAAAAATGAATTGAGATTATGGATTGTTGGGTGCGAATTGGGATTTCTGGGTGAAAATCAGGTCTAGCAGGGTATATCAGGGAATGAGAGATGGTTGCATGATGAATGATCAATCCAGTAATACAAGTGAGTGTCTGTTGATGGATGATGAGTCTAGATGAGGGAGAGGGATGTTTTCATGGTTGATAAAATTGGTTCCAGTGTGTTGGCACCTAGTCTAGCAGTATGGCCACATGCAAAGGATGGAGGGGAATGGGGGGAATGAAAATGATGATGGTATTTTTTGGCACAAAGACATCTTCCAACGTGCCTTGGGGGATTTCTTGATAGTCATTATCTAAGCCAAATCTTTGCTGGAGGGTCAAAGCTAGGAGAAGACCGGCTCTCGGGGAACATTCGTTGGTATCTACGGTGGTCACAGGAGCCGTGAAACATCGTGATTCATCAGTGACCACAAGTTTTTGTATCTTATGAGTAAGCATGCTATTAAATTCTTTTTTTTTCTACTCTTACTTCTAATCATAACGTAATGTGGGTCTAAGTATCATTGGCCCACATATATGTATGTTTAAATGTATTGTATAGTGATGATTCTAAATTTATAGTGCTTAAATATGGACATGCTAGAAGTAGGCTAGATAATTAGCAACCATTTTCCAATGAAAGGAAACATAACAAGTTACAATTTTTTATAGGAAGCATGAAAACTACAAGTGACAACTATTTCATATGTCCTGAAGAATCCATAACTCCTTACTCTCAACCCAGGTGGGCTTTTTAACAATTGTTTTTTGGAAATGATAAGAAAAAGTATAACTTCAACTCAAATTTTGAATTCAGTTTAAAAGAACCAATGAAGGTGACTTTTGGTGTTAAATTTGTAGTCTATGTCTACAAATTCGATTTTCAACATACTTCACATAAAATTTCTTCATATCTGTTGTTCTCACAAAGGGTTTGACTATGAACAATACCACAATTGAACTATTTGTGGTTGCACAAACATATGTTGGACTAGTGGAATTTATTTGTCTTGTCTAGTCTTGCGATAGGGATTTTCTTCAAGCATCACTCTATTCATAATTCTTGTTGTATTATGAGTGACTCCATGAATAGGGACTCCATGATAATTACTTATGATGTTTATGTTATTATGATTATTTATACCTTCTTTATTTTAGTTCATCAAGCAATTACCAAAGCAACAAGACATAAAAAAAAATAGACACCAGATGTAGGAATTATGTCAGGGGAAAACCTAGTCAATAAATTCTTCCTTTCAATAGTATTCTTTGAGATATTTCACCCTAAACCAAGAACAAACCTTCCCTCCACAACAAATTTGCTTCAAAAAATTTCGACCCATTTCCAGCAACTTCGACTAAGCAGTAGCTTCTGACAACTGGCAGCTTCTAGTAATAGTGAAACTTGGAAGACTTCGATCTCCCAATATAGGGCACGCAACAGAGAGAGAGAGAGAGAGAGAGATGTACCAAAATTTCGATTTTCTTCTTCTCCTTGGACTCCACCCAACTAGCACTAACCTTGGCTTCACGACAACAGAATTTTCACTTTTCCATGCCATAAGAGATATCGAGCTTCTTGTTAGTGTTCCAAATGAATTCGATGTGCTTGTATTTATAGGATGCACATGAGGTTGAATTAGGATCCTTAGGTTGACTTGGTGTGGAGGATACATAAATCATCTTTGACTCAATACTTAACCTTTTTATCCAATTCAAAAGCCCAAAATGGGTCTCTTTAAAATTACAATGACTCTATTGGCTCAGAATAAATCCTAGAAGCACTCAATTGGGACTTTGACCTAGAACATGGTGACCTAAGCATGAAAACCATGCTTTAATAAGTCACGATAATAGTAATAATAATAATTCTTTTCTTTATTATTTTGACAAGTAAACTACAAGATGACTCAAATACATTAAATGAAGACCAAACCTTGTTACATTTTCCAACACAAACTTCTATACCTCCACTACATGTTGATCCAATGCCATTGGAGACACATTTTCAATTTGTCTCTGCACCATCATCTCGAGTCTCCATGCCATTGATGAACCTGCCTATTGTCATCCATCCAAAGTTGTTCTCAAAATATTTTAACCCCTTGGTAGTGATCTTGCTAGCTCATGGAATCCTCCACCTAATATAGTTCTTCATATAATAATCCTACTTCAAAAAAGGATATGGTGCACTCCTTATTCTCATGCATTACATGGATGAAGCAAAATATAGTCTATCATTTTGTGCACTCTATTACTAATGTAGTTACTCTTGTTCCTCCTACATCAATGTTTCTCCTTCTTGACTTTTGACATGCCTATTTGAGTATTGCTTTCCAACAAGTAGGACCTCCACCAACATTCCTTCATGAACCTCTTCTCTTCAACAAGGCATTCGACAAATAGCTTGAACAATCCTTTTAGCTAGATGTGTCTATCAAAAGATCCCAACTACACCAAACCCAAGAATTATTTTGTCCTTCGTTGGAAGAGTTGTACCCCAACTATAGTAGAAATTGAGGGATGTTTCCTCTTAGAAAGGACAAACTAATGAGACTCAATCTAGTGCACATGCATTATATTTCTCTTTTTTACTTTATCCTCAGCTCTTTTAGGTGACTAAATCTAAATTGATCACTCATCCACTTTATTTTATTTTAATGGATGAATGGTACTTGATCATTCCCATAATTTTGTATTATATATACTTAAAACAAATGAGTGTACATGTATGGATACAATGCCAATAATATTTCCAGACATACCCACATACTTTCTGATCCGGATTTAAATAGGAACGCAACAAAATACAGAGATAACCATATACACAAATATGCAGCGGAAATAATACTTCATTTCATTAATGGAAAATACTGAAATATGCTTACAACCATAAATGGAAACAAACCAGCTAGGGCGATGGTAGCTTATCTCTGAGAAGAGATGTGGTGACTACATGCCTATGAACTGTTCTGAACTGTGTTACAATGAGGCTCGAAGGCCTATTTATTGTTGAGAAAAAATGGAAAACCCCCTTCACATTCCAAAACTACCCCTAGAAGATGAAACGCCAAATTGTGGGCCCCGTTTTGGGTAAATTGGTACATCAATTTCCCGGGGTCGTAACTTTGGCATACGATCTCCGTTTGACACGTATGATAGCTCGTTAGAAAGATCTATCGGAG
>APFE031034379.1:0-48480 GCA_000404065.3 Pinus taeda
CATGCTCTGATACCAATTGTTGGAAATAAATACTGAGGGGGGGGGGGGGGTGAATTAGTATTAGCAAATCAGATACTTTTTCATTTTCACACTCAGATTCATATACACGACTTCAGTTAAGGATATACGCGTATATACGCGACTGTATTAAATGCAACAAGCGTATATGCAGCAATATTATGATTCAGTTAGCTTATCTTCAGTAAATGCATCAGAACCTTATTAACCACATTAACAGTAAACAGGTGTAGTAAAACAATACAGATCATCACACATAAGAAGCACACATGAACACCATGATATAAGGTGGAAACCCAATACTGAATCACTGAAACCCTGTCATCAAAAACATAGAACACAAACCAGAGCCCAGAACTCTGCAACAACCAGTAGAATCAACAACAACCTGAAATACCAAATCTCATAATGTATATGCTACTTTACTATATATCAAAACCGCGTGTATACGCACTTTCACCACATGCAACCCGCATACAAATCTAAAGATAATTACTTGTACCTTTGCTGTTAACCCAATCCAAGCAGCACAAACAGATAACCAGCAATACTAGATCTTCACCCTTCGTCAGACATTCATTCCTTGCCCTTCTTTTGCCTAATGATCTTCTCCTTATATAGGCTTAGGCTTCTCTCAATACCATGGTCCAAAACCATGTAGAAACAATACCATGAAACCAATACCTAGGGTCGTCACTTTGGACCAAATACCACGGACCAAAACCATGGTTTCCAACATGTACGCGCCTTTACTTCCATTAACCCGCGTGTATACGTGTACACGCCTTTTTCTCTGCTAACCCGCGTATATACACACTTTCATCATGGCCAACCTGCGTATACCTCTCTCTTGACCCGCTGCATTCTAATCTGTCATCTGATTAAGTTGTCATCACCTGTATCAAACCTCTGAGTGAGTTGCCATCAAGGACAACACCTGTATCATAATGCCAACAGTTGAGGTGAGGAAAATATTAGTTTTAAATAAAAAAATTAAGTAAATAATTTTGGGTGACCCTTGATGAGAGAGTAAAACATGGGTGGGTGAATAATCAAGCTATTGAATTATAAAAAATAATTAATTATGCATGACATGCCAAATGTCACCTATGGGGACTCCTTTAAAAGACGGGGCAAAGCATAGGGGAAGGGACTTTTGGGAACCCTATTGTTGGATGGATGAGATGATGTCAGAGCAGTGATTAGGAAACTATAGTGAGTTTGGTGAGGTAGAGGATTTTAGAGAGGGGACTCTTCAGCCAAGGAGTGCTCTCCTCTACCAGCTAGTGCATTCCTCCATGGTACAACCCCATTGCCGCTCGGGGGTCCGCGGGGAAGAAGAGTACCCAAGGAGTAGGCTGGGAGGTTAACTGGTGGGTCATCGCATTCGGATCAAGTATGTCATCATTCATTCGCAGAGGTGACTGACAACAAGGGAATACCAACAACAACAAAGTAAGCCTAGTCTCATCTTCTAGTGAACGGTACATATGTGTTGCAATACTATTTGGTCTTAGTTAAATGTATGTAAATGTTATGATATGTTTATTGAAATGAATTCCCAATGTGTTTCTCTTCTGGTTGTATTTTGCTGTGATATATATATCTGTATCTATATCTATATTTATATATATATATATATATATATAATTATATATATATATATATATATCTATATATATATATATATATATATATATTATATATATATATATTATATATAGATATATAATGTATATAGTCTGGATGTGGTCCTTACATTCCTCACAGAGGAAAATGAAAGTCTAAGGATGCTCCTAGAAATAGTCCCATTGCATAGATCTTTTCATTTTGAATCTACTGCAATTTGAATGGGCTAAAATGGACTTCGGATGTAGAAGTTATCGCAAAAATAAGTTTGCCTTTGTCCTTTGAAAAATGAGGCATTTCCCCTAAAAATGGCATAAAAGGCCTTCTAAAGGAAATCGCATCACAAATAGCCAAAGGGAAGGACTTAAAGTGAAGGAAGAAGGGATCCCCGGCTGCGACCTCCGAATTATCACATTAGAGATAGGCCCACATGTGATATTGGGACCTTGGGCTATGCGATGGAGTGATTGCAATTGGCCGATCGGCGGATTGGCGATCGGCACACCCAAAAGGGAAGGACCCCCGAGCCAATGCAACATGCGATCGCCGATATCGGAATCAGTGGATCGGCATACCGAAAGGGAAGGACACTTGGGCCAACGCGACATGCAATCACCGATATCAGTGTCGGCGGATCGGCATACCCAAAGGGTAGACCCCCGGGCTGTTGCGATTGCGATTAGCGATTAGGACTCGGACCTGATAGGGATTATGGACCCGATTGCATAGATTTTGAGATCCGTATTTTCGGATTTTCTATATATTCCTTTGTATTTGGGTTTTTGGCCATTACGCTATGCGATGCTATATGCAACTTAAGCCAGACCCGAAACGGTTTATGGATGCGAATATATATATATTTTGAGTTCCGGTGAAAATGGTTTTTCTATGTATTTTCACATTTTCATTAAAAAAACAAAATACAAAGGAAATGCGCCCAAAGCGATAAAAGCCGGACCTGAAAGATTTATAAATACAACCTTATATTATTTGAGTTCCATAATGAGCGGGATTTCGGGTGGGCCTCAGGCAGTAAGTGGTATTGGACGGGCTTCGCCTGATCCCATACACTAGCTGACACGTGGCTTGGTGCCAGAGAGAGAAAATTGCCTTTTTGGGCAGGTAATCTCCATGCGCATAAGCCACCCGAAATGAATATCAACCGTTGAATCAGAGATCACCCAGATCAACGGTGGGCTTGTTATAGTAACCAAAGGCAGATCCGAAAGGATTATAGGGCGGATTCGATGATTTTTGAAGTCCGATAGAAAGAGTTTTTGCGTGTTTTTAGTGTATTTCTCTGTGTAAACAGGGAAACATGTTCCCGTGGATTTTAATCATACCAGTGGTCCTTTCCGTTTAAAGACAGGTGGCCACCATGCTTGAAGGCGTTTGAAAATGATTGTTTAATGCTAAGAGGGGATTTGAACGGACAAGGAGCAGAGAAGCCACAAAGTCGCAGAGGGATGAGTACATGCAGGGAAATGGCTGGGGAACCCACAGAGTCGGGAAAAATGCCTCAAAGGAGCAGAAAGCCCAGTTGGCGAGAGGGAGAGGTCACTGAAGGAGAGCTGTTAGCTGAAAGAGAGAAAAGCCAGAGAGCACGATTGACAGGCAGCAAAGCTGTAAAAGGTCGCTGGGAGGTTTAGCGAACCATTGATGCATGCAGAAGCCAAGAGAGAGAGCTTAGATATTCGGAGCTAGAGCCAAGAGCCAGAGCCAAAGCCAAGAGCTAGAGCCAGAGCCGAGAGCCGAGATCCAGAGCCGAGAGCCTTAGAGCCAGGGATGAGATGGTGTTCTAAGCCCATTGTTTCTATGTAAAATAGTGGAGTTGAGTGTGGAGCTTGTAAAAGAACTGATGCCATAATCCCAGAGAGCCTAGTCGAGTTGACTAGAGCTCAAGGAGATGTAGCCCAAGAGTTTTGGGTGAACTCCAAATTAACATTACTATCCATGTGTTTGTTATTTGCTGCACTTTTACACTGTTACATGTATTTACATATCAACACAAACAACAGATTTTAAAGCATATAATCAGTTAAAATAAATATAAGCATGCACCTTATTGTCAGGCGCATTATTAGTTCCGCATTGGTTAATCATAGTTGTCTTGGGAATAATTAAGCTTTGGAAGTGGGAGAGGTTCTTGTAATCTCACAAGAAGCCTTTAGTGCCCCATTTTCAGATCAATAGTCCAACCATTTCTTACCCAACCAGGCTAGGGAGTTTTCTTTCTACATTTCACTTTCTTCTGGAGCTGCTTTAGGGATAGGTACAATGTGCCTACCTCTTTCATCAGAATTATCTTCCTAAGGTGATTTTAAAAATGGTTTTTCCTTCTTTGGATGAAGATGTGGATGTAGCTTCAAACATTTCCTGATATAATGCCCACTTATATTGCAACGAGTACAAAATTTTTTGTGAGCATTTCTTGGAAAAAATGTCTTTGAACTTGGAAGAGGATCTTCCTTCCTGGTCCCACTTCTAATCGACATATTCACTTTCTCGACCATTACTTTCCTTTTTTGGCACTTGGCTACACAATGGTTAGGTGCTTGACAAAAAGTATAAGCAAACACATTAGACAATTTTCTTTTTCAAATCATCATGTTGTTTATAGTCATAGAATGCTTTTGAATATTCATGCATTTATACATTTTATTATTCTCCTTTAGATTATGAGTTTGGCGAGCCGAACTTTATTAATGAGGAGAAATTGACGTAGTTATTCTGTTGAAGTGCTCATATATCTTTGCATATGTTTTCCATCAATGTTACCATCATGATATGATACTCCAACTTACAAGAGTTTTTTTTTCACAAATTTCACACTTGAAGAATTTCTTGACTTTGCAGTTTTGGATCATTCTCCAAATTCTTCTTGAACATATCCCAATCCTTCATGTCAATGTTTTTTTCTCACCTTAATAGCACTAATGATACCATGACTATGAATTCCAAGACCCTTACCATTGTATCCCATTTTGGTCAACAATTTCATGCCAATACCCTTGGCATGTTTCTCAAATGATGCAAAAGAAGAATTATAATTGTTAAGAGAATGAATTGAACATGAAGTATCTTTTACGTCCTTTTCTCTTTACGAATCTTGGTCCTCTTCTTGAAGCTTAGCCATCTCCTCCCTCTTCTCTTTTGTACACAAAGTGGTAGATGAAGATTCAAGAAAACCACTCTTATGATTTAAGATATAAGTAGTTTTCTTCAACTAACAAAGGGTACAAAGATCAATCATCCCATGACCACAAACTTTCCAAGTCTTGGGAGAAGCTTTGGTAGCTGAACATTCCCTAGTTTGATATTCAATGACATTCTACAACATCAGAAGAAACTTATTCTTCTCATCCTCTACTGCTTTGAGAAATTTTCTTAGTTCCATGTTCTCCACTTGAAGAGAGGAATTCATCTCTTCCAATTCTAGGAGCCTTGCCTACTACAAACTTTCACCCATGCTTGCAATTTGGTGAGAACCTGATCTAATACCAGTGATATGAAAATCAATCATCCTTTGAAACATTGCAAGTTTTGATAAATTTGGGTCTTCAAAAGTTAACTTATTTTGTAACTTGTTCAACTATGAATAGTTAATTTTAAACGAAATTCAATATGAAACAAAATCATATGAAATCCAACGTGGTAAAAATGAAGAAGGGAACAACCAAGCGATAATGGAGTTCACTCTACAACGTGTGGGCTACATCTCCGGGACTTGCTCCAATGGTTAGGCTGCTATATTGATCTCAACAATAAAAAGAGTACATTGCAAATCTTTAACGCATAGAGTAAACTTCCTTCTCGAGTGTCACTATTTCTCCTTCAAAGAAACATTCTCCATCACAGAACCCTCACTCACAAGTTGATTCCCTTTAGAAAAGAAATGATGGTGCCAAAAGAAAAAGGACTCTCTCACTAAATGTGGTAATAGGTCCTCATAATCATTTTGAGATAAAAAAGAACAAATTCAATTGCTTCATAGTGAAGTGTTGAAATGGTCTTTCTCCACAATCATACTGAGAATAAATTGAAAAATGGATTACTCTAATGAAGAAACAAACGTTGCAAATGTATCCGAACACCCAAAACCCCTGTGCACACTCTTCTTGGGATCAAAACAATTGAAAAATAACCAAGCTATGCCTCCTTCTCCATTTCTCTACTATATGTCTTGCAAAATGACCAAACTAGCTAAACTGACAATGAATTCCTCCTTTGACAACACCGCCAAGTGACACGTTCACGTGGGGATGTTGCTGATTCCGTTGCAAATGTTGCATTTTGTCGAACAATTAATCACATCAATGAGGTTTGTGTGCCTCTTCCTTATCCCCTTCTGATGGTCATATGGTGTCATATGGCTAAGGGCATGGGCCAAAGGCCATGTGCTCGCCAACTTTCGCACTCCTGGTCGTGTGTGAACCATGTGGCCATGGGCTGGGATCACATGCCAAACCTTTCTCTAGAGCCCCCACCTTCAATTCTACTGTGGTTATGGTTAATATTTGGGACTAAGGGTTGGGGCTTAACTACCCGCCCCCTCTAATTTGGCTCACGTTTGCGGGGGTATGTCATGTGGCCGCAGGTTGGGCCACACGCCAACCCCTCTGCCCATGGTTATGGGGTTTGAACATCATCGAGAGCCAGGGTTTTGTACCTGCCCCTCTCGCTTTATACCATGGGCACATTGTATGTGATATGGCCGGGGTTGGGGTCACATGCCTAGTCTCATCCCCCAACGCCTAAACCATATCACTTTAAAAATAATCCCACCAACCATATTAAATAAGAAACGTACATGGTATTAAAGTTCGACGATTGGTTGATATAAGTGAGGTCATGGGTTTGAGTCCGGCGGGGTTGGCCGATCATCGTAATTTTTTTTTTGCACAGAACTCGAGGGCCATGTGGTGCCCCCTAATTGGTCCACCCAAAACCAAACAACCAATATAAATCTGCCATTTGTCCCCCATATGGTCATGTCACGTGTCAGTACATGTTTGGCCTCCATCATCCCTGAATAATCACCTGCTAATGTTAGTGACATGTCACCTTTACGGTCTGCCTAGTCAACCCTACAAGTTGACTTTTTAGTTGTTTTCCAAAAACTTCCGAATGCAGTAACTTTCACATATAGTGTTGGATTGAAGCGATTCAAGCATCGTTGGAATCAAAACCATGAGAGCTATGATTTGGCACTAGTTTCAAGTGATTTCGAGCATTTTGATTTTTGAGCATATTTTTGATCCTCTGGATCACTTTGTAAACTTGTTCCCTTGTGGAAGAACCATCATCTCGACTACTCAAAATTGGCTACAAACTAACGAACAAGCCAATTGCACCTTAAACTATTTTTCCCTGATCCAACTAGCCAAGTATCAATTTCCATTACATCACCCCTTCAAAACATCTTTCAGATTGTTAATATCAGAGTCCATGAATAAGAACTAGCTTCAACTTCCTAACTTGCTTCCTTTTACCTTGATATCTTAAGTGTACTTTCATATTTGAACACCTTATCGACTAATCTAGATACAGATATGCGGAGTACCCAACTAATTGTAACACTTACTATAGTCAGCTCCTCATAGACCACATTCGATAGGCATGCCCCGACTTAGAGTTAGAGGTCGAGCTTCCTTGCTTGCACGTTGATCATTAATATATCGAGCACAACTTCCAGCTGATGAGATCACTCTCAAATGCACAAGCTAACTTGATCATTAATATAAAGTTGCAACCCCCTAAAGCATGGGATGATGTCATTTAAAAATTAAGCAGTTTTTATTTTTCCATAGGTGAATGTTTTTAAAAATTCATAGTTTTGGTTTTTCACTGAGGTGTCATTTCATTATAAATTGGTTGAAACTCTTGAGGATTATTTTTCAAGAAAGAACATTAAAAAAAATTGGGAATTTTTATAATTGAAATATTTTATTAAAATTAAAAAGTTAATATATCAATATTAATAATTATAAAAGCTATTATATTAATTTGTTTTATTAATTTATTAAATAAAATTATATTTAATATTTAAAATTTAAAATTTGTTAAATTAGCATATTTTATGATTGGTTAAATTAAAGAATAGTTTTTACTAAATTATTAAAATTTTTTAATCAATTAATTTATCTCATAATTTATTAACTTACAAAAATTAACCAAATAAAATTTAACAAAGCAAATTAACAATTATTAAAATTTTAAACTAATTGTTAAATAATTAAATAAATACTTTTTATTAAGTTCTCATAAATGAATCAAAATAAAAAAGTTCAATTATTAAGCGCTGGCTAGGCAAGGTCCTTTGTTTGATTCGCATAGGAAACCCATTTTTCCATCTTTGAGAGAACACTCCTGCAATTATAGATTTCCATAAAAATATAATTGTATATATAAAATATATTTTATTTCAATACTCAATAGAATATAATATTTTTTTTACAAGTGGGAAAATTTATCATAATTTAGTTGTTAAATTAGCAGTGAGGACATCTATCTCTAGTTATTATCCATGAATGCAAGCTGACTCATCATTGTTATTCAAGGAAAATCACGCCACCTAGAATAACCCGTTGGAGATCTGCAAAGACAAACTTTCACTCCTGCTAGATGCCTCTAGGCCTTGGGCCGTTACCTTGTTTCCTTATGTCCAAAAAAGACAATAATATACAATGCAATACTTTTTTTATAATTATTATGATTTCATTTAATAAATACGGTTAGAAACAATAAAGAAATAAAGAAATAGTACAGAAGGTTTTATGTAATGGAATGTTAAACCATGACCAATTTCAAAATTATTATTATTTCATTCAATAATGGCTTCCCAACAATAAAAGTGGTGTGAAGATGTTAATTGAGACCAATTTCAAAATCATTATTATTATTTCATTTAATACTTTCTTTTTAATAGTTAAAGAAAATGGTAAAATATGATATGAGAGGTTTTATGTGGCAGGATTTAACTCGTACCAATTTCAAAATTATTATTTCTTTATTTAATAAGTATTTTTCAACAATAAAAAAACACAGTCATATTGCTTTTCAATAGTAAAAGAAAAATGGTAGGAGAGATTTTATATGTAGGACTAATTTTAAAATTATTATTATTATCCCTAATGTTAATGTCACATTTCTAATAATTGAGCATGAGGGGAAACTATCATAATAAGGGATGGTGATGACATGTTCAAAAAATAAATAAAGTAATTGACAACAACTTAAATGACAACTGCTTAAGAGTAGAACCATGTGGCCAATAACGCCCCTAGCATATATAATGGTTATTAATTACACTTCAAACCTTGTGTAGACATCATTTAAACTAAGAAATGTAGATCTATGCAAACTTATGACCATGCAAACAAATTTACGCAAATTCCAAGTGTGGTCGGGGTTAGAATCAATTTCCCTTTGCGTGGTATCCAGTGAGACCAGAGCCCGACCTCTGATTAGTCGGGGTTGAGGATTTTTTTTTTGAACTAGAATTGACTTCCTTTGCTCTTCTCCCTCGACGGTTAATTCATAATATTCTTGTTTAGGGTTAAGTCTTTTAGAATTTCGTTGGGGGCCTTTTTTCCTTTGTTATTTCTTTGCACCCTTGTTTCTATTAGTTTCCTCTTGACCATGCGCTAACACATCAGAGCCATTTTCATCAGAACTTTTTCAAGTATCAAGTGTTACAAAGTTCCGATGTCTTCATCCTCTGATCACTGACTTCTGATTCTCCTCATACCCTTGGCTCCTTCCGCTTAGCCCTTGGTTCTTTGAACCCTTACGACCGTGTGCCAGCCCAATATTGGAAGCCCTCTATATCAGAACATTTCCAAACTCCAATCGTTCTAAAGTTCTGATATCTTCAATCCTCTGATCCCCGACTTTCGATATGATGTCATCACTGCCACATGGCATTTCTTGAGTGGTGATACGTGTCACCCAAATATGACCCATTAGACCACCCAAAATGGCTGAATATTCCTGCCACGTGTCCTTTCATACCACCATGTCATGCTGACATCATCTACCACTTGTCTGTTATCAGAGCCAACCAGACACTACCATGTGTCCTTATTTGAGCCAATCACTTGCTGCCATATGTCCTTATCAGAGCCAATCATATGCCACCACATGTCCTGCTAGAGGAAAGAAAAAATTGCTCTCCCACCTTTGGTTTTGCAATGAATTCCTTTGGTATTTCTCTTTTGGCATTCCTAGTGGCTTTCAACGATATCGACGTTTTAACATATTGCAACTCTTTAAAGGTTTGCAAACAAAGAAGTTCTGATTCTCCGATTGCTGATATGCCTATTGTGTCGATGCTCCGATATCTCTGGACCTCTGATTGTTGATGTTCTAATCTCCTCTGAGCTCCGACATTGCCTGCTTCAATGTATTGGACCTCCGATATTCTGATATCATCGATATGCCGACCTCTGACATTCTAATGCAATGATACGCTGAGCTTCAGGGTTCCAATCTCCTGATGCGCCGATACGCTGTTCTCCGGGGTTCCGATCTCTTGTTGCACCGATATGTTGGACCTCCGATATGCAATGTGTTGGTATGCCCCAATGTCGATATGCGATCGCTGATATGGCTTGATAGCCGATCTCCAATATGCGATCATCGATATGGCTGTGTCCGGGGTTGCGATCACTGACTACACCGATATGTTGATGTGCCGACATTCTAATATTTGATATGTTGATATCTCTGAACCTCTGATCTCTGATATGCTGATATGCGTTCCCGCCTAAGGCTTCAAATCCCTTAACTTTAGCAGGCCATAGATTTTGATCCAGGAGTTCATTTTTGGACTTCCACATATCGTTGGAAAGCTCTTCCAGAGAACTTTCCAATGGAGAGGGTTTGATGTAGTCTTTGAGTGAGCTCATATGGTACCTCTAGGATGGCAACAAACTATCTGCCACTCTTCTGCTCCTTGACTCTCTGGATCGCTGGAATCACAACCACCAAGGCGATCCTCTACATGAAGCCTATAGCTACCATGGACTTCCTTCTGGCCCTTCACTGTATTAATAATTTTATGGCTTCTCCAATAAGCCTACTACTGTGATGATTTTCTACATGAAACATGCAACTACAATGAGATTCCTCCTAGGCCATCACTACCATTATTTGTTGCGACAAACATTAAAGCGAGTCTGGTTGACATCAATGCCAACACTCTTGCAAATAGTTAGGCAATGCTCCTGCCAAAAATTAGGCAATGCTAAATGCCCAACACATTTCCCCAACATGATTGTTGACATGTATTCCAACGTACTTTCAGATGCCTTCACTAGTCCATTGGCCATCCATACAATGCCAACTGTCCAACAATGTCCTCCTTTAGTATTGATGGCAACACTCCATCCTTCTCTTCATGTGATGGAAAAACCTCATGCTTCTTCCACACATTTCATTGCATGAGACACCAACGACCTGCTTTCTTCTACACAGGCCATCACATCAATGGCAAGGGGCTACAAGCTTCCTTTCTCTCCCCATGCCATCATCGAATGTGTAGACCAGAGTCTAGCTATTGAGATGTCCATTTTTCTTCATAGACATCTCTACTAGGGTTGTCGATTTTGCTGCTCCATAAACTAGGCATATGTGATATGCTTCCCCTGAACATATACTGCCTCTGATTTGAAAGCCTTCATTTTTAGACACCTTATGGCTACTAGTTGAGCACTCTCTCCACTAATGCATTTTTTGTATCAATTAAAAATTGATACCAATTAAATTGCTCATGGTATTGTTGTTGCTACAAATACCAATTAATGATGATGCATTTCTTCTTGGACTTCACTACTGTTGCTTCTTCCAAGACTGTGATTACTTTATTTCAGCATCTCCACTTCTCCCCTTGAGATCATATATTTACAATAGGGATTGCTTCACCTCTAATACCAATTGCAACAAAAGAAACAATACAAATGTAACAATGTATCATACAAACTCTACTATTTTTTTCTCAAAAAGAAATGTCCATTTGCATGAAAGGTTACTCAACATGATCCCAACACAACCAATTGACATAGAGATACCAATTGAGGGTTAAGGGACATGAAGATGTTACACCAATTTTGTTTCATGAACATAAGACTGCTATGCATAATCAAACTCAAAACTTAAATGAAATAAGGGTATTTCACCAAAGATGCAAACCTTTCATTTTCTTAGAAATCTCCCTTTCCAAGGCTTCCCATTATTGTCTATTACTGCTTATCAAAGCAACTCCCCTTGAGCCAATGTTCTTTGATCTCCTGCAACATCTTTCTCACCTCCGCGTGGGGAATGATCCTGTGGACCTAACTTGATTGTGAGATTCCTGTCATTCCACACTTCCATTGTAGCCCATCTTCTTCGCACAACATAAGATCTTTTTGTATACTCTACATGCTTGATGAAATCCTCCTTTTCAATGCTGATGCATTCAATATAAACCAATTTATTCTAGTAATTAGCAAGAAAACATAGCCACACCTTCATCAATCAGATGCACCTTTCTGTTCATTCTCCTTAGCTTCCTGCATTTGACTTATTTGGCCTCCCTTGAGGCCCTTCTATTCCTTCATTGAAGAGAAATAGAGGATCTACTCCCCTTGAGCAAATCATCCTCATTCTTCCTCCAAACCTTCAAAGGTTGAGTTCTGACAGAAGCATTACTCTCTAGCTCCTTCTTTGCCCCTATTTGGGCTTCTTCTCGGCTACACATGGGTAGAGGAACCTTCTCCTGTACCTCCTCTTTCTTCACCCAAATCCTTTTGATGCCTTTGTGCCTGATAGAGAAGTCCATTGCACGGATAAGAGGATCATTCTCCTTATTTCATCCTCCTCTTTTCATCTTGCTCTTTTGACACAGAGCACTGAAGACAAGTATGTAATTCTCAACTCCATTCTTTGTCCTTGTCTTCAAATCCTAGGCTGTTGCATTCACTTGCATATGCTGAGAAGCATTCCATTTCTTCTCATTTTTGTAGCTAGCTCTCTTATGTCCAAATTTTCCATAGTCATAGCATTTGATTTGGCTTAAGATCGGGGTAGAGGAGTTAACTTTCTTGACAACATTCTTGTCAAAAATCCTATCATGGCCAACATGCCTTCTCCTAGCTTTTTGTGCATTCTTGGGTTGTTTCTACCCAACACATCTTGTTTCTTTGCATGCCATATACATTCTATGGATTTATGTTGAAAATTATTGCAAGAAAAACAATACCCATGAAAAGGCTTTTGATCACGGAGGATACATTTTCTTTGTAGGCTTTGTCCTTGAGTAGGAAAGGACCTCTGGTGGCTCTTCATGTGCCTCCCATGACAACTTGAATTTCTTCCATGCACTCTTTCTTGTAGCTACCTAACCCTCTTCTGTTGCACTACCGACTGCTGCTTCTTAGCCTTCTGTTACTCCCTTTCATTCTCTCGTTGCTGCTGCTTTCCATGCTGATGTCCAACAACCTTTATTTCTTTGTTGTTATTGGAACCTTGGACTCCATTTACCTGGGAAGTTGACCCCTCAACCTTCACCATCTTATAGCTTGGTTTTTCTTTGAAACCCAAACCAACCTTGATGAGTGGGGATCCTTGCTTAACATGAATCTCATCCAAGGCCTTTATGCTCCCCTCAAGTTTATGATATTGAGAGAATTATTTATTTGGATTTTCTAAGTCATGCCTCAATGAGACTGCTTCATTTTGTAGTCTATCATAATAAGCTTCCCTCTCTCCTAGCTAATTGGTTAACATTCCAGTCAGTCTACTAGCCTCTTCTTGTTGAGCATTTAATTCAACTATTATTTTGCTCAACTTCTCATTCTGAAGCTCATAGATTTTCAGTTGCTCCTCTCACTTGAGTTTTTCCTCTGATAGGTCCTTGATCTCCTTTAGGGAAGAGATCAACTTATTTCTAAAAAATATCCTTTCATCTAGATCTTTCTCCTCACTATCAAAAGTGATAGTTGAGTTACCACAGAGATCTAAAGCCATCTCTATGTCCATGGAGTCTTCCATGGGTCTAAGGGTTATCCCTTCTTTATCACTACATGGGGTATTCTCGTTCTCTCCTATAAATGAACACACCATGAATATCTCTTCTTCCTCTTAGGATTACTCATTTTCTATTGCTACTAAAATAGGTCTATCTTCATTACAACTACCAGATGCATGGTTATTTCTGTCTTCAAGTGATTCACTTGAACATCTAGATAATGAATGATTTATTTATTTACATTCATTGCAATGCAATAAATTACCTTATGAGAAACATGATCTCCCTTCTAAGACTTATTCATCATCAACAAGAGTGTGATGAGCAACAACTTCTCCATGTTTTGGTTCATTGCTAGAGCAACAGGGCTCCTCAACCTCTCGAGCCACATGGCTATCTCCACCATGAAGACATTGCATTCTGTCCAACACTTCCGTTGCTGACTCACAATGCCTCACTTTATCGACATCTAGCTTAGATAGCCCTCTCATGATGACCTCATTGGATTTTACATTCAACTCATCCTTTTCTCTATGTATTACAGAGTGCCACATATCAACATCTAAGTCTATTAAACAATCCACCATTCTAACCTCTCAGAATTCATAGTCAAGCTCGTGGTTTGATTCATTTAAGAATGGTACTCCTTCTGCTGTTAGCCAAACTTTAATATCCATTGTTTCCCTTTGATCTACCTTCTAGCGATTAAGCTACTACTGAAGGAACATGGCTCTATGTAACCACCCTGGTGAAAAGTTCATGTAATAAAAGTTAATAAAGGAAAAATAAGACCACAGTTAAGGGACACTTATTCCAAGCTGAATGTTGGGAAAAGATATCCTAGTGGGCATCATTGGATGTGTTTTTTGGCTAAGGAAAATTGGCAAAGTCTAAGGCAAAGGCATTAAAAGGAAAAAAGGAAGTTTTGGCCCATTCATTTATGAAAATAAAGGAAAATATGACAAAAGGAAGGTGAAAGGTGACAGGTTGCATGTGAGGAGGAAAATGCAGGAAAATAATGGAAATGAAGAAATTAGAGGCCTCATTCATAAAAAGGCTTATGAGGATCAGTTCACAAGCTTGGTTAGGGTAACCTTTCATCAATTCAAGTTTAGAGAGCTCTCATTATTCTCTCTCTCTTACTCTTGGTCACTTAGAGGATTCTTGGAGCACTCTAGATTTGGATCAAGTAAGTAAAAACAGGGAAAGGAAAGGAAAGGAAAGGAAAGCAAGGATCAAGGAAGAAAAGAAGGATCGAGTACCTTCAAAAGGAATACTTGCAGGTAACCTTTTGCATGTGTGATTTCCTAGCTAGTTTGGACATGCATGGCTTTGCATGTTGGTGTATGGTTCTCTTGCTGTCGGTGGCATGGTTATTTTGGGTTATGATAGTGGTTTTCAACCTAGCCTTTCCTTTCTCCAGATTCCATGGTGTTGGTATGTTTATTATAGTTTGTGAGATTTGGTTTGTAGGATGTATTTCGGAATCCAGGGTAGAGGTGGTATCAAGGATCATTCCCAAAGGCCAAGGAATCCCTTAAAAGGTTTTGGCGGGATACACGTTAAAGCCTGAGGGAGAAGTCTCGGCTTAGGGCCTAGTAATCTGGGTTTGGATTTTGATAAAGCTTGGGAGATTGGTCTCGGTTTATGGTCTAGTGATACGTGATTGCATTGCAGTAAAGCCTGAGAGACTAGGAGATGGAAAATTCCTCAAGGATAGTGAAGGATTCCAGATGGAATTTTAAGTTTGGTTCAATTCTGATTGAAGTATCGGTTTTGGTGTGATCATGGTTTGGTGAGGGTGGAGGTAATTTAACCTCTAGATTCCCTTGGTTATTCTTGGATTGGTTGTTCCATGAGATCCCACATTCATGCTTGGAATATCTCACGGGGGTGACTCGCTGAAAGAGAGATTTGGTTCAGCCATGTCTATGGTCAGGTGGTACGTGGAAGTATCGAACTTGGTTAGATTTTCCTATGATTAATAAAAGCTAAGTTCTCTTACTTTTTTCACTTGTTTATATGTGGTTTTAATGGCTTTCATATCTCTGGTATTTATATGGTTGTATACTGGTTATAAGCATGGTTACGTGACTAGTTCATATCATGGTTATTTCATGTATTTACTTGTAATTGTCAAATGGATGGATGCAAGACCTAATTGATGTTATAACACTTCAATGGATAAGGAGGTGATTCTTTTGGTTATGTTTGATAATTTCTTTTGGTCATTTATGCTATGTCTTGTATCTTAGACCTGTAGGTTACATTGATGCCAAATTTTTTAAAGAATTCCAATCTCGGTTGGGGATGCTCAGGCCTAGTCCTGAGGCTGAATTTTGATTTATTTATCTTTTCATGATGTCTTTGATGGATTCTGAAGGTTGTATCAAGTTTTGGGCAGAGGCGGGGATTCTAGGCTAGAAAAGTGGCTCAAATCTCGGGGTCGTTGGCACAACTATACTGAGAAGAGTCCACAGTCACTGGCACATAGGCCTATGTTTTAGCGCAACCTAACCTGGCCCAGTTTTTGGCAAACACTCCACGTTTTGTGGAGCGGAGTGCACAGTGGAGTGTGTAGCAGAGTTCAAAGTGGACCACGCATCGGAGCAGTTTGAATATATCACGTGGTATAAGGGCTGCAGGATAGGGTGAAGCCCATTCTTTTTGTAATAATGTAAACGATCAGTGGGTTTTGGGACCATAACTATCCATGGTATTGTAATTATGTACCCTTCGATGTAACAATATATACAGGGTCAACAATAAAGAAGAGAAAATATATATCATCTTGGAATGAATTGAATGATTATATTCTTGTGATCTTTGATTTGGGAGAGAAGGCAAGGCTCTATAACTAAGTGTGCAGAGGCCTAAGTTTATAGCTGAGTGCACAGACAACCTGCAACATGGTGCACATGCCAATAACTATGTGTTGTAGAAAATTTATTATTATAAGCAATAGTTCTTGTGGACGCAGCCCCACATTGGGGTGAACCATGGTTATTTTGTTGTCTTCATGTGTATACTTTCTTATGATCTGTTATAGAACAACATGTTATTATAGTTGTATTTTTATTTCAAAAAAGTGATGGTTTATGGCTTTATATGATGTGTTTAAGTGTTTAATATAATTTGGAGAAGTAATTTATGAATTATAACAATAAAAGAACATAATAATACCACATCTCGACATCCTTTAAGGCTGCAAAAACTTAGTTCTTCATCCTCCTAGAATCACTTCCAGTGGGACTACGATCTTCTTGTAGGTCATTCCTAAAAGGGTCAGTGATTGAAAGTTTTGTTGGTGCAAATTATAGATTGAACCTGGGTTAGCCCAAACCTAAACCAACAAATGGTTCTGTTGTCGGGACTAGGATATGTTTGAGGGATATGTGGATGTGGCACCCGTCGAAGAAAGAAATTCAAGATTGGATAGAACTAAAAGAATAAGAAATTGCGAAGTAAGAAAATAAAAACCCCAGTTTAACATTTGAAGCTTGGTTAAAGAAGTATATTTTTACAGATCCATACGAAATATTCTTCGCTTCAATGAACCTACGAGGTGGAGTCCTAAACTGATACAACGAATCAAGAGCACAAACAATAGAATTTCAAGGGTTGTTGATTTATGTATTGAGGTTGGCTTGAGGGGGCCTGAGACAGGTTCAGAGTTATTTATCCAAAACAATCCCTGTACTACTGGCCCTTTCGATAACAGCCCGCGGAGCGCAGAATGAGGTCTCACCCGAAGCAGTATGGGGGGATGCTGGAACCAAGTTTCCGCACCCTTGATATGTCTGAGTGGTCAATTTAGTCCAATTGTGAATACCTTCGTGCACTTTCTTGACCCACAAGGTCGTCGCGCCCTGTTATACTCGACTTCACGCAGCCCTAACCAGTGGTTGAAGAGATTTCGCACTGCTAAAGCAGCGATCTGCGCTATTTCCCCAAGTTATACTACGGATCTTACTTATATTCTTATATCAGTTAGTTATCTTCACATAAACAGACACTTTATCTTATATTTACTTATTCAACACATTCATATAAGTTCATGCAACAAATAAACAGTAAACTTGCAATTCATACCCAATATACTTCAATGCATAAAACAAGAAAATAATACTTTGAAATAATGTAACACTTCTCTTTATTAATGCTTCAATCGGTTATAAACCCAATCTACCCTGCGCACTTAGATACAGGGGTCTGTGAACTCAGCTGCGGACTACTAGGCCTCTGCGCACTCAGCTGTAGAGCCTTCTCCTACTCTACGACTCAAAAAGACGACTTTACTCTTTTGAATCAATGCGTTATCATTAGATCTTCCATGGATTGATTTATTGTTTTTTTTCACTTAGAGCCTCACTCTATTTATACAATCCCATGGTCCGCGGACCATGGGTAGAACTCTTAAGCTGACACTACATTACAAAAGAAAGGGCGGACAACCTTATGGCTTAATTACAACTTCACGCTCCATGCCCACAAATCGTGGAGTCTTTATATCGGACTTAGTCAAAACTTTGGATTTAAGCCCCAAAACTTGCCTTGGGAGGATCCCACACCCAACAGGTTCCCAACACAAACATCATGACTCATCCTCGAGTCACTCTGTCGGTATGGAGATCTTCACGTGGAGACCTCCCAACTCTGCTCTGACTGCTGCAAGGTTGGTAACGCACTGAGCGGCTACCTACTGTATCTTCTAGATGCGTTGTTCGAAGACTGCGGTATCTGAACTGCCTCCCTGTATTTTCTCTTGCATTCCCCGCATTTGTTTATAGTCCCGCGCCTCCTTTGAGCTATCTGGAACACTAAGACTGTGCTTCTACCGGCTAGTCAGATAGCTGGGCCACCCGTGTATGGCTTCAATCGATTGCCATTGTCTTTGCCTCGGAAAGGTTCTCCATTTAGCTTTACCAACTGCACCGTGCCTCCATCTATGACCTCTTTAATAACATATGGTCCCAGCCAATGCATTTTGAACTTTCTCAGGAATTTATCAAACTTACTATCATATAGTAACACCAAATTGTTCACCTCGAAGGTGCTCAACTCAATATGTCGATCGTGCTAGGCCTTTGGGCGCTGCTTTTGTACCTACTAATGGAATCCAACCAAAAACCATTCCTCTTCGAGTTCCTCCAACTGTGCGAGCCTCTCCTCCAAGGCTCCACGGTCCATCATACCTATGAATGCCGCTATGCGTAGACTAGGCACGATATACTCCATTAGCATTATAGCTTCCACTCCATAGACTAGCCGGAAAGGTTTCTGTCCCGTTAGTTTCTTGCATGTTGTCCTATAAGCCCATAATATTGTAGATATGTGTAGGTCCCAATCACTTTGCTGTGCATTGAATACTTTGGTCAGCACAGTCTCCAATATTTTGTTAATTGCTTCTACTGTCCCGTTGGCTTGTGGGTAATACGGTGTGCTTTTCTGATGATACACTTGAAACTCTTCTATCAGTAAACTGATTGTTTCGTTCAAGAAATGTGTACCGCGATTGCTCATCAAGATATTTGGACATCCAAATTGTGTCAATACGTGTTCAAACAGAAACTTCACGGCCGTGGTGGCCATGCAATCTTTTATCGGATGCACTTCTGCCCAACGAGTCAGGTACTCTGTCGCAGTGATAATGTATCTCACACCCGTTTTTCCCTGAGGTTTGATAGGTCCTACAAAGTTTATCACCCACTTTTCAAAGGGCTGCAACATCATTTGCAGATTCAAAGGAATCTCATCCCTCCTCAATGGTTTACCCATTCTTTGACATACATCACAGGCCTTGCAATGTGCTTTTGAATCCTGATGAAGGGTCGACCACCACAACCCTGTGCGGAGAATCATTTGTGCGGTCGCTCTCCCTGCATAATGTCCTCCTGTAGTGCCCCCATGTGCGTCCACGAGGAAATGGCTTTGTTCAAATTCAGGTACATACCTTCGAAGTATCTCATCATTTCCCATCTTATATAGGTGGCCCGCAATGATAGAAAAATCTGTCGCGTGCACCACTAGTTCCTTCTTCTGCTAGATGGAGTAATCTTTTGGTGCAGTTCCAGTCGTGAGAAAATGGATTATATCTTCAAAGTGTCCATCTACTATGTGCATAACAAAGAGTTGTGCATCAGGTAATCCTTCCTCTAGACTAGTAGGTTCCTCTCCTGTCTCAATGCATGACAGGTGATATGGTCCCACGTTTAGTCACCCAGGCTTCACAACGACCTCAAAATCATATTCTTAGAACAATAAGATCCACCTACATATGTTCCCCCCCAACACAGGCTTACTGAACAAGTATTTTAGCGTAGAATGATCTGTATACATCTTGAAGTGTCCCCCTAGCAAATAGTGCCAATATTTCTGGAGCGCGTACACCATAGCCAATCCCTCACGTTCAGTGGTGGAATAGTTTTTTTCTGCTTTAGACAATCTGCGACTCTCGAACGCGATAGGGTGATCCAAGCCCTCTCCACTATCATGGGTTAGTACCACTCCCAACATTATACACGATGCGTTAACATGGACATGAAACTCCTTGTCCCATGTTGGGAAGACCAGGATCGATGCAGAGGCCATCTTTTCTTTTAATACATCTAGGATTTTCTTACAGTCATTGTTCCAGCAGAACGTGACATCGTTTTTCAACAACTTCTCCATCGATGTGGTGATTTGGGCATAGCTTTTGATGAACTTCTTGTAGTACCCCGTATGTCCCAGGGTAGCATGCAACTGTTTCACACTTCGTGGTGCTTCCAAATTGAGAATCACCGTGATCTTTGCGGGGTCTACCATCAGTCCCTATCTGCAAACCACATGTCCCAACATGTACTAAAAAGGAATGAGGAATGTACACTTCTTGAGGTTCAACGCGATTTGGTTTCTTCAAAAGGTATCCAACATCAAGTGTAAGCTCGCTACATGGTGCTTAACTAGCCCAAATACAGACCAATCATCAAGATAAACCTCCAGGAACTTGTGGATATATTCCTTGAATGTTGCAACAACTATGCGCGAAAAGATGGCCGGTGCGTTCTTTAACCCAAATGGCATAATAATGTATTGAAAGCAGCCCCACTCCGTCGCGAAGGTTGTCTTGCTCCTATCTTCCGGCATGATTTGGATTTGGTGGTACCCTAAGAACCCGTCAGTGAAAGAATATGCTTCCTGCCCACCGACATTTTCCAATACTTCATCTGTGAATGGAGTTGGGAATGCGTCATGCACACACACGTCATTCAATTTTATGAGATCCACGAATATTCTTATCTTGCCCTTCTGCTTCTTTTCCTGCACCACCATAGGGCTTACCCAATCAGATTCTTCCACCAGCTCAATGATTCCTACTACGAGCATTTTGTCTAGTTCTATGCGGACCTTCTCTTTGTATTTCAGATTCAAGTGATAAGGCCTTTGCTTAACTAGCTTCGCGTCGAGTTTTAATGTAATCCTCATCATTCCTAAATCTCTGATGATTCCTTTTAAATCCGTGATCTTGGTTGGGAATAAGTCCTGGTACTCACGGAGTAATTCAGTGACCTTATCCACCATCGTGTCATCCCAATAGTCATGGAGCATTGCATACTTAGGTTTGGCCTCCGTAGAAATGTTCACCTGCTTTATATTTACCGACGTGGTTATGTCAGGGTCTTCAACCAGTGGTCCTTGAACCTTGGATGACCTTCTGTCTCTATAATGTTAATTTTCTACGGATCCTCATCATCTTCTTCAGCATTTACATTATAACACTCCAGCGCACAACTCAGCTGAGTAGCCCATTCAGGATGAATTGATTCTATCGGCTCCTGTGGTGTCCTAAAGATAGCTGCTTTTACCGCTTGTAGCATGTCATCAATGGTTTCCCACCAACGATCCTCAAAAGTGAAGGTTAATAGGAACCCTTTGTGTAGGATATCCCATTCACCCATCCCATGGCGGAGCTCCATCTCTATATACCATTTCATGGGTATAACATCTAGGGTATGACAGAATAGGTGCACTCACTCAGATTGTGGCTGTTCTCCATAGACCTTTGTCCACTTGGCCAGGTGCGCATGTGGATCATCCCATCCATCATACTTGTCTGTTAGTCGCATCTGAGGCTTCCCAAAATGTATGCACATCATTCTCTTGCATTCATGCCAGTCCTCAAGTCTTCCTTGGTGTGTACCCCACCACCTCACGGGCGTAGCGCACAGTACCCACTTCAAAGCCTAGAAACATTGCTTTTCGGGCACCTCCCTTTCAAATCTGTCCAAGAAAGCATCTACCTCACCTAATCCATCATAAGTAGGAAAATCTCTCACTTCTGTTGATACGCAGTGCAACGATCTTGTCATCATGTTATAGTTCAGCGTGGTTAGCTCATGTAACTGGTTCTTCCATCACTCTATCTCTTCATATGAATTAAAAGTACACGAGATTTCATGCTCCCATGAGATTCATCCATCCGTGGTGGGACTTATCTAGTCTTTCTCTCGCGTGGTTATCTTGTAGATGCAGTCCAAATTGTCATCGCTTTCATAGTTTCCCACGGGCTCTGTGTAGCACGATCCTTCCATAGGGTCCAAAGGTATGACTACACACAGACCTTTTCTAAAAAATCATCTTGTGCTTCTTCAGATTAATCACCCTGTTCATGTTAGTGGCCTAATCAATTCCCAAGAGCGTGGGGTAGGGATTGTTGTCATCAAAAATCTTTATCACTTCAAAGTCTACTAGCATGCTCGCTCCTTCAATATCCACTGTGATCCCCTACAATCTTCCCATAGGTATTATCTTTTGCTGGTTCGCCATTCTTAGCTAGATAGGATACTATTGTAGCCTATGCCTTCCCAGACGCTCCCATCTCTACATCAGCAGAACGTTTGCGATCCTAAATCCAAAATTACTTGGTCCATCTCATATTCTCTAATCTGCATGGTCAACCTCATTTCTCTTGTCCTCCTCGTTGCATGCTTTCCAATCTTCTAGAATATGTGTGACTCTCCTGGCGCGGTCCCAGTGCATCTGTTAATGAGTTCCAACAATCCCTTTATAGCCCTACTGTCGCACAGTAGCTTCATGCATGTCTCTAGGAACATCGTAAGCATGGATGGGTCCATTTTTGGCTCTGATCTATCCTTTTGTCTTGAAGTGGAGGCATCAATGAAGCTCTTCTTAGCTTCCATGAAGGTTTCCTTAGTGTGCTCCAAATCAAACTTTGGTTCTTTTATCAGAGCCCTATGAACCCAAGTACCATCTTCGAGCTGGTTGCCTTTATCATCTCCTATCACAATTCCACTTCGGAGCATAATTTTCACATTTGGATCTTCCTTGCGTGTCTCAGACCTCATCATTTGTAGGTTCTGAGTTGGGGGAGGTTGGAGCGCTCCCTTATCGTGCAACCTAGTTATCAACGTAGGACAATCCTCTGTCTCGTGATCAAACAAATTACAATACAAACATGATGGATGCTTGGATTTGTACAATCATGGGCATAATGTACTGGCCCTTAGCAATTGTAGCATATTAGTTGTTCGCGGCCTCTTCCAGGCCCTCCTCCACCTCGGCCTCGTCTACGCCCTGAAAGCTGATTTGCGCCACTCCTACGTTCTGGTCAAGGGGACGCGTTTCGGCCTAAATTGTGTAGGTGGGAGTCCTATCCATCATCAGCTCATAGCTTATATAGGTGCGCTCATCTTGTCCAACTGATCTACAAAAATTACAGTCAACAACTGTTGCGAATTTTGTGTGTACTTCTGTATCAAATGGCAGTTTCCCATAGCATTCTTTCCTCCTATTTGACAAATCATGTACCACAAAGTAGGCGCCGTGCTAGGTCCTGATTTTGCCTCTGGTCTTAACGGCATCGGCCCTCCTCTTGCGAGGTAATTCGAAAACACAGGGCAATGGTCCTTATCATGGCCTTGACCCTTGCATTTTACGCACCATACTTCTTCACGCACTTCCGGGTGAGCTGACTTATCCTGTTTGAGACTCTGCATCTCAAGGCATAAGTTTTTCAACTATGCGTGATGAATTCCTAGGTTAGGATCCTGTATCGGGGTCTCATGCAGCCTCATCACGATCTCCAAGGCCTCTGCCTAGGTTGTTAACCTCTTTTACGACAACATGTTCCTCAAATGTGGCATTAGTGATGCTACAAACCATTCATGGTGCTGTCCATCCGTCAAAGTAATATTAGCTTCATGAATTGTGCACTTTAGTCTCTTATCCAACTCCCAAGGAGTCTCACCTGGTAGCATTTTGATCTCTTTGAATCCATTGATTGACTGCACCTCTAACTTCGGCGTGCTAAATTCTCTGTTTAGTGCAATTTGGATATCCGCGATCCCCACATTTGGATTGCCATTAGAATTCTTAATATACCAGGTCAGTGCGTGATCCTGCAGGGCATTGACTAGCGTCACTTTCTTTATATTACCATCTGTAACTCCCTGCACTTCCCATACAACCCTTATCACGAACCAAAACTGGTTCGGATCTTCATTTCCTACTGCCTTGAACACATGAAACTTTATTACTTTTGCCATATTGACTCACGGTGGTGGCGGAGGTGGTACAGGTGAAGATGGGGGTGAAGGCAGTGAAGTTGGTGGTGGTGTGGGTGGGGGTGGTATGTACAGAATCATTTGCCTTATCAAATTGATCTTACTTCATGGCGAGACCTTCGCGAGCTCTTCCTCATCCCCTCGCAGAGGTGAAATAAAACGGATATTCTTTGGTCCCTTACTTCCTTCATTTCTATAGGTTTTTCCACTTCGCGTGGCTTCAGACATAAAGGTAATCACATAACCCTCTTTTCACACAATAAAATTCTAATCCACGTATTCAGAGACTTTACGTACTTACCTCGCGGTCCTTTGAGAAAGCGTCGCTTTGCCTTGCTATAGTTGTCTGAAGTATCTATCACGAACTCAGTAATGAATCCTCCTATAATCCGATCGAGCCAATGATCAACAACATGTGTGATCTCATCCTCTAATGCTTTCAATCTGTGCACGAAATATGGGGTCCACACAATAGGATTGTCGAAGAAAATTTCATGGATCTTTGTGTACAAGTAGTAGTCTAATCACTCTTCTTTTGATAGTGTGGATTCATATTCTTTTGCGCCATGAACGCGTGGATTCTCCTATCCAACCAACCTTCAATTTATTTCTTAGTTGGATTCCAATGATATGACATCGGACATCTCTATGCAGATTTTGGTCTCGACAACAGAACCATTTTTTTGTCTTGAGGGGGCCTGACCTAGGTTTGGAGTTATTTAGCCAAACAAATCCCTGTACTACTGGCCCTTTCAGCAACAACCCACAGAGCGCAGACTGAGGTCTCACTCGAAGCAGTATGGGGGGATGTTCGAACCAAGTTTCCACACCCTTGAGATGTCTGAGGGGTCGATTTAGTCCAACTGTGAATACCTTCGAGCAGGTCACTTCACACACTTTCCTGATCCATGAGGCCTTCGTGCCCTGTTATACTCAACCTCACATAGCCCTAACTAGGGGCTGAGGAGCTTTCGCGCAATAAAGCAACGATCTGCGCTATTTCCCCAAGTTACACTGTGGATCTTAATTATCTTCTTATAATAGTTAGTTAACTTCGCGTAAACAAATAGTTTATATTATATTCACTTATTCAACACATTCATATAAGTTCGCGCAACGAATAAACAGTAAACTTGCAATTCATACCTAATATACTTCAATGCATAAAATAGGAAAAGAATACTTGGAAATAATGTAACACTTCTCTTTCTTAATGCTTCAATTGGTTACAGATGCAACCTGCCCTGGGCACTCTGCTGCAGGGGTCCACGCACTCAACTGCGGACTACTAGGCCTCTGCGCACTCAAGGAGAGCCTTCTGACCCAAAAACACGATTTTAGACTTTTGACTCAATGCCTCATCATTAGGTCTTCCATGGATCGATTTGTTGTTTTTTTCACTAAGAGCCTCACTTTATTTATACAATCCCATGGTCCGCGAACCATGGGTAGAACTCTCAAGCCGACACTACATTACAAAATTAAGGGCGGACAACCCTATGAATTAATTACAACTTCACGCTTTGTGTCCACAAATTATAGAGTCTTTACATTGGACTTAGTCAAAACTTGGGCTTCAAGCCCCAAAACTTGCTTTGGGGGGATCTCGCGCCCAAAAATTGATAACATCTTGGGAGGATTCATTACTGAGTTTGTGATAGACTTGACTATGTCCTACAGTGAATTGGAATGACGATTCTTCAAGGGATCGCGAGATAAGTATATGAAATCTTTGAAACTTTGGATTAAGATGCTTCTGAGTGAAAAGGGAGTTTTACAGATGCATTCATATTCGTAGTTAATTATGTTTGGAAGAAGAGGGAGTGAATCTGAACAAGACATCGTACTAATGTGAAGTGGATAGAGATATAGAATATATACCAGAAATATATCTCATGGAAAAGACCCAAAGGATTTCATAGAGACTGATTATAGTCCTCTTTTAAGTGAATTTGAAAGTGAAGAAAGCCTCGTTGATAACCCTTAGGTAACTCCATAGTATTCACCCTTCCAACCTGAGAGTTCACCAAATCCAGAATCCAGTAATATCCAGGGTGTTCTTGGCTCTCCCCTTCCCCGTCCCTCTACCCTTCCTACTGCCCATCCCCCTCCCCTTACTTCTCCCACTCCCCCTCCCCCTCCTCCTATAAGAAGAGATATGGCTGATGCTATTAAGCTACCTATTTTTAAAGGAACTTGATTGGAAGATCCTGAACAATTTTGGTTTTTATGTGAAGCAGTATAGAAAATGAAGCAGATTAATGATTAAAATATAAATAAAGTGTAGCTCATTATAATGCTGTGAGATACATATTTGACGTGGTATATGTAGTATTCCAATAATCAGCTCAAAACATTTGTAGATATTAAAGCAACATTGATAAGAGAATTTAAGAAGCTGAAGTTTTAGTCACAGTGCATCACTAAGTTGAAAGAAATCAAACATAAACCTATTGAGTTTGTTTGGGAGTTTGATCAAAGATTTAAGGTGTTATTGGATCAAGTAAGCTTCGACATAGCTCCGTAGCAACATCAAGAGTGGTTTATAGTTGCGCTGCTACCACATATCAGATTGCCATTGATGCAGCAAAAGATAGGAACCCAAGTCGAAGCTCTAGATGTTTCTATGAAATTGGAAGCTTCACCTATAGGTGATACTAAGACATGCATGCAATAGATTCATAATCAACTAGCGAACCTAACCCTGCAATTACAAGACATCAAAAAAATAAAATAAGTTAGAGAATAAGTATGGTGTACGAAGTGCAAATCAGAGGGCCATTCTAAATAACAATTTCCTATTTTTAGAAATTACATGGCTAGTGGAGAACCAAATCCCTTAAATGCAAGATCCAACCCATGGTACGAAATATGTAAGACTAGAGGTGAACATCATTCAAAAGATTGTTATTTGTTACAAAGATATGTACAAACTCCAAGGAACCTATACTGCAAATTTTGTAAATCAGTAGGACATGATGAGAATAATTGTCAAGCTTATGAATTGATGATGGACCACAATGCTGATGCCAATAGAATGCAAGAAAAAGAGAATAGACACGAGAACAATGGAAAATTCAGTGGTCAATGAGTATACCAAGGAATAGGTTGAGGTGGTGGAGCTGGTCAAGGACATGGAAAAAATATTTTCTATAACTGTGGCCAGCCAGGTCATTTTGCGAGAGATTTCCATAACCCCATGACAACATGTAAGTATTGTAAATCCTTTGACCATGTAATTGAGGAATGTCCTATACTTATGGAAAATATGCTAGAAAAAAGGAATCAACAACCGACACAGACTATTCAATGATGACCTTCGAAAGAAGAATTGACGAACCTCGAATTAGTATTGTTACTAGACGTGGAGATGTGACAGGTAGTGATAAAACGAATAGAAGGAAAGAATATGGAAGTTTATGGGTCAGAAAGATTGTTGAGAAAGCTCTTGTTATTTATATTCAGAAGGAAAAAGAAGTATTTATGGAAGCAAAGCGAAGTTTTATGGATGCTAGAGCGTCGACCTCTAGTGCACATCCAAAGGCCAATTAGAAAAGTAATTGTGATGTATCATTAGCTTCGACACAGAACTAAGCTTTGACATAGGATCGAGCTTCGACATAAGATGAGGAGTAAAAAAATCAAGTAGGTATTTTAAATTCCTTCCTACAAGCTTGTATGAAATTATTAAGGGATTAGAAGGTTGTAGAAGGGCTTCAATAGTTGATAGATTCTTGTGCATTCAAAGAAACACCACAAAATGAGATGCGTGTAGTTAATAATTTTCATTGACAGAAGATAACTGGAAGAGAAATGAGTCTTAGTGCATAGATAGGAGAATATGAGATGGATAAAATTATTTTAGATCTGGGATTTGATGCTAACGTCTTGAAAAATAGACATGGGAATTAATGGGTAAGCTGAAGCTACAAGGATCACCTATTTAGTTAAGGATGGAAAATCAACAAAAGATCTTCCCCTTAGGAAGACTACCAAGTGTAACAGTGAATATTAAAGGAGTTCATACTAGTGTTGATTTTGAAGTAATAGAGATCATTGATGATAGTAATCCTTATTCTGCATTTCTTGGACTTGACTGGGCTTTTGATAATATGGCCATAATTAATCTAAAGAAGAGACAGATGATATTTCAAGGAAGAAATACGAGAGTAATTTTTCCCTTGGATCCATCAGAAGGAATAAGATATACAGAACCAGACAAAGAAGAGTATTGTGCAGCTGATATAGAAAATATCTATCAAATGACAGTGAAAGAACAAGACTTTTTAACCCTACTACAGAAAGCAAGTTGAATTGGGAGAATGATAGTTCTTGTACCTTAGACTCAGAAGAAGAGTTGGAGAACTAACAGAATAGGTTGCATGAAGTATCCACAAGGCGTTGTGCAAGAATTACCAAATTAGTTCACTATATGATATCTAAGGTATGTCAAATTCCTTATTACAATGGCTTAGGTTATGTAAATATTTTTGTTAGTGATTATGAAGAACAAGTTCCATAAAATCAGAGGTTGCCAGACTTGGATATATCCCTGAAAGCTACTCCTGCAAGATAGTGGGGTGCACACAAGAAGAATATAGGAGATTTGTAGGAATGTCAAAGACTGATGTGGATAAGATTTGGATAGATAAATATAGAGATGGATATAAAATATCATGGTGAAACTAATCCTAGGGAGCATATCCAGCTGTGTACTATCAACATGGAAGGAGATTCCATAGCAAGAATGGGTACATGCACTAGTAAAAAATGATGAAATTAGTGACTAGGTGACTAAAAAAGTTAGTCACCACAATTATTTCAAGTGAATTACTACTAATTTTGAGTAATTTTAAGTGACCGAACTAAAAATGACTAACTTAAATGACTAATTTAGTCTAGGGATAAAATACATGACTAGACAATAAGTGACTAAACTAAAGGTGGCTAACTTAAATGACTAATTTAGTTTAGGATTAAAATATATGACTAGATAATAAGTGACAAAATTAATAATGATTAACGTAAATGGCTATTATAGCCCAAAAATAAAAATATGACTAAATAACAAGTACAACAAGGATATGAATTAGTCATTTATGATAGTAATTTTTAATTGTGTCACTTTGGAAATGGAAAATTGCAATTTTGATACCAAAGTGTTACATTTCACTACATGGGTCTGTGAATCCTTCTGGAATATTAAAATTTAGAGACAAAGGTATCTTTGAATCCATATACAATGTTAAAATTACAAAAACCCTTTTGTCTCTAAAGTTTAACATTGTAGATGGATTCAAAGAACCCCTTCTTTGGATCTATATGCAATGTTAAATTTAGAGACAAAGGGGTCTCTAAGTCCATTTCCGGTGTTAAAATTTAGAGACCGTCATTTGCAATGTTAAAATTTAGCTAGATTGATTCAACGAACCACTTAAAGGGGTCCATGAATCCATATATAATACTTAAATTATAACACTTTTATACAATCGCTACTAAACCAACACAAAAGTTGCTATTAAAATGATTAACCACAACACATATTAACATACTCAATATCCTTGTCATAAATAGAAAACATTATATTATATATATATATATATATATATATATAATATATATATATATATATATATATATATATATATATATATATATATATATATGCACTAAAATGTTAAAATTATAACAATTTTATACAATATAGAGTATAATTTTTATATAATAGTTTTATACTCCCTTTAGAAGGTGGGAAAAAAAAGAGAGTTACTGATATAGAAGGGTTTTAAGGCTTAGTAGGAAGTTGTTCCTCACATATTCTTAGAGAGACAAAACACTATTTATTGTGGGGTTTTTGTGGTGTTGTTACATACGATGGTTGATTATTTCACTAGACTCATAAAGAAAATGATTTTATTAATTTGAATTCAATGTATGTTCATTTAAACTTGGTTAATTAATATAAATCTAAATTACTCTAAAGCCATATTATTTTATAAATAATTCTAAAGATACACGCACTACAAAAATGTGCACACAATCTAATAGCACATTCACATTTTTAGAATGTGCATACACTATTATTAGAAAACCATACATACTAACAATTCTTGTGACTCTTTATGTAGAATAACATGCCATGGATTCCATATCCAAGTTGTAATATGAATATCCCTTAGAGAGTGTCTATGTGGTTGTTTGAGGGTTACTTCATGCTCCTTGAACTATAGAAGCTTTATTTGGAGCCTAAGGCCCTATTTTCTCCTCCCCTTGAGATAGTACATTCCCCAAGACCCATTCTTATCATGTAAACCATACCAATGGAGACAAAGATCCCCCATGGAGGCCAAATATTCCCTAGATATGTCTTGTGTGGGAATTCAAATACTTTTTCAAGAATATTGATCATGGGAAGATTCAAATATGACCCAAACACCTTATGATGCTTCCTTGACCATGGTTAAGGCCTCAAGTGCCATACATGGTGCAAAAATCCTCCTAATGATATTGAGGCTAAATTTAGAGGCCCAAGACCCAACTATGACATAAAAAACCTTCAAATAGCATGCCTAACATATAACTTAAAGGTTGAATATATTTTAGATAAAATATGTGTGGTGGTTCGAAGCCTTATTCATATAACACCCATAACATACCTAAAGGTTAAATATATTTTAGATAAAATATGTGTGGTGGTTTGAAAACTCATTCATGTAAATTGAGAAATTTTGTTTAGAGACTAACGATTTTGTTTTCCATTGTAAAGGCCATAAAACCCTCTTATTATATATTATTAATTATTATTAAAATAAAAAAAATATATTATTATTATTATAATCAAAAGAGAAAAATGGTGAAGAAATTGTTTAAAGGTGTAGAGATTTTGTGAAATCCAAAAATTTTAGATGTCCAACTCTAATTTAGTTGAGCCCTTGTTCCTGGGTTTAATTTAATTGAGCACTTGTTCCCAGGTTTAATTTTTGTAGTGAGAAATAGTAGATTCACAATGACATTAATTCCTAGTGCTTGCATAGCTATGACTTCGATGCATACATTTGCATCGATTATGGCTGAAGTAGCTAGTTCATCCTCGGTGTCTACATCAATTCCATACAACACCTACGACTTTGATGCATACATTTGAATTGTCTATGGCTGAAGTGATGGGCTCATCCTCCTTTTTTGCGTTGATCCCATACAACCCTTTAGCCACAGGTATTTTGAAGCTGGTACCGTTGTCTGCGTCGATTTCATACAACCCTTCGACCATAGGGATTTTGAGCAAGTGGAGTATGCGATATTGAAGCTCAATTCCCTTGTGAATTTTGTGAGAAAGGGATCCATTTTTCCCATGACATTTGGAATTTGTATTATGTGCGATGGAAATGATGCACACTGGTGCAACTTGCTATGATTTAGATAGGGTTGGAATCATTTTTAGGCCCAATATACTCAGGATCAATATATTTCTTTATCATAATTGATTGGCACATCCCTTCTATGGACATGATGCTCCAGACTCCTTTTTTGTCAAGACCATTTAAAAAATTGGGTATTACCTTCAGTGCCCAATCTCCTCATTTTTTGGGTGTTACGATCTCTTCTAGTTTTACTAGGTGAATATCTACTTTATCTCTTTTTCTTTCCCATAGATATCTAAAATAAAGTTTCTAATTTTTGTTTGTTTGTTGTGGATTCCTTTTAAGCGCACATGCCATTTCCATCTAATAAACTGATGTCACTCATAATCTTGATTAATATTAGTGTGACTCCTTTGGATATTCCCCTATTGCACAACTAATATATTATTTTCTCTATCATTTTAAAAAGTCATAATTGGAGCAGTCTATCTCTTTTAGGTGGAAAACTAGGGCTTCATAGAAATTTCAAAATTTTTAACTTGTAAGGCAATAAAGCCTGAATCCATTTCCTCTTTGTTATCACTACTGTGATACAAGTCCATGGTAGATTTCTCTAGATTGATTTCTATTATCATTACTAAGCATAAGATTGAGTGCTACCCCTATGTACTTTGTTTGCTTCTCTGCGTTCACTGACTACTGCCACTCTAAAGAGAACATCATCTTCAAACAACATATGAGAAATTTTGAGATATGGGGTTTTAGTTGTGCTGCCTAGTCATCTTCAATGCATGTTTCTGGGTACCTCTATTTTGAGGGTTCCAAGAAAACAATACTAACTTTGTATCTTTTTCTATTGTTTGCTAGCGAGTTTCTATTTTGATGGTTTTAGGTGAAACTCTCTCTCTCTAGTTTCAGTGTTCCCATTGCCACCCTAACTATATCTCTCCTTCTTCAGTGGACATCATCTGCCACCCTAGAGGATTTGGTTTGCTTATTTCCTGAAGATATAATACTATTTGTTTGTATGAAGTTGTTATAGCGTGATTATAATTTGGGTTACAGGGTTATAGTACCTCCAAGGGCCGAGTTGTGCAATCAAGGAAGAAGTTGCTTACTATTCCTAGATCTGATTTATAGGTCTCAAGGTTCCAAGGAGATTTGTAGTGCTAAGGATCGAGTTTCTTAACTTACAGGAGGGTCGAGCTATCTTGTAATTCCAGGGATTATTGCGAAAAATCATCTTCAGAATTTGGGAATGAACATTGAGGCCAAATTTATTCCATCTAGTGAGTTGAATCCCTTGTGAAAGGAGCTGATCTGAAGCTACAATTCTAGGCCACTGAATTCCCAAAATTTATTTTCCAAGTAGAGATCTCCAACATTGATTTTCCAAGCACTATATTAACCCTAGGGACCAAAAATTTCTTCATTTATGGATTGATATGGATTGTAATTGGCCTAACTTACATGACTGCGTATTATCAGTGTACTTGGGAAACATATTTATGTGATTTAGAGCTGGAGTATTCTTATAAAATGACTTTGTGTTGACATTTTTTTTATTAACCACTTCCTTCCAGGTTCCTCTATGTTACCTATGCACTATGCTTTAAAATGATTTAAAAGGTTGTAGCATGCATCTCTAGTGGAAAAATAATATGTTGGGTTCCCTATAATTTCTATTTATGAGCTGGGTTATTCATGTAATCAGTTTGTTGTTCCTTTCTCCTTATTAATGTGTGACAAACAAGAAAATACTCCTACATCAATCTACTCTCAAAATGTTTGACAAAGACTTTCACTAAAGAAAAACCAACAAACTCAGAAGGCACAATGACATTTGGAAGAAATCTTGAGATGGAATATTAGTGTTATCAGATCCATGCTCTTGGTTGGATGTGGGATTAAAAACATGTAATATCAAACCGAAATGAAAAGGCTTAAGGTAACTAGGAAAAATGTTTCTTAAGATAGGGATACTCTTCTAAAAAATTTGAAGATTATAATAAAACCTTCGTGAAAGTGATAAGGCAAATGGAAGCATGGGTATCCTTGGAAGCAACAAAGAGAAAGGGAAGTTGCAGACCCGAAGATAAAAGAACAACTAATGACTAGGACTCAAATTCAAAAACTCTTGGGAATCTTGCTCTAAATAAAGAGGCCTGATATGTTCCCCATACTATAGGGATTGATGGGCAGCTAGACATTAATAACCTGCCATCTGGAGATGTGGTTACTGTTAAGATACCTGCATCTAACAACCATTGTGACACACAATTGATACATGAGAAGATCATTTTCAAAACATGTGGCTATAATAATCAACAATGTAGAGTCATCTTGTTAATTTTACATAACAATGGTATGTTCTATGCTTAGTACAATTTACTTCAATTTTCCTTTAGCGGCCCAATAAAAATTTCCAATTATTTCCAGTAGCAATCATATTAACCATTAATCACATTGACAATAAATGCAGATAGAACATAAAACAAATGCAAAAGTGTTAAAATTGGAAACTAGGGCCATACTCCATGTGGGTCATCTTATTTATGGCAATTGATATTTTTCTTGGATTCCTCTCATTGAGAGGTGTATGATTGATCTAAAGATCATCTGATTCTGATAAGTATTCATGGAGTTATGAATTTATTTGTGTCATAAGACAATTCGTCAATGTCGACCAACAACCAAATTGCCTCCACTTTTGCTCAACATTTTAGTATAAATAGAGGTAGCCTTCAAGTCATTTTACACATACTCACACTCGTGTGATCTCTCTCTTCATTCTGTTTTGGGTTTTGATGAAGGAGAGATCTAGAGGGAGTGCCCTAGGCTCTAAACTGCCCTAATGAAGAAGCCCTAACATGGTCAATGAAGAAGCCTTAATGCAGTCATGGATGAGACTTCTATAGCGAAGCAAGGAGAAGTTATAACTACCCTAAACGCAGGTCTAGAAGAGACCCTAAGCAGTTGTCCTTAAAAGCCCTAAACGTTGTCCTAGGCAAAGACATCTAACCACAGAGAAAGGAGGGTCATGTTGTGCCCTAGCCACAAAGAATAGAAGGACTAAAGCACTATAGATGTAGATGAATGACGTATAAAGGAGGCCTCAATGTGCCCTAGATGCAACAAAGGATGAGGCCTAATTATACGTGGACGATAGGCCTTAAACCGTAGTTTAGTTTGTGCCCTATTCACTGTCCAGATGTTCCCTAAATGCATGCCTTATGCCGCAACAATAAGGATTCTTTTAGGATCATTTGGAAGAGTGACAGGCTACCGCAGTCAGGAGGAGACTTGATATAGCAAGTTGCAACAAATAGAGGAAGGGTGAAGTTGTTAATGAGGGATAGACTACCCCAAAAATGCAATATAAGGTCTCGTCCTCTCTTAGAAGGGTAGCCGCAGTAAAGGATGGAACTACTGGGTGGACTGAAGGGTTGTTGGAAGCACCCTAACCAGTCCAAGATTGCTGCAGTCAAGGACCCTAGAATTGTAAGCTGAAGGAAGTGTTAAGGGCTACCATATGCCCAGAACAACAATGTTTTGGGCATGAATGTTAGGTACAACTGTTACAATAGTAAAACTAGGACAACTAGGCAATCATACATACATATTTAGAGCAGCGTAAGTATGTTGGGACAACAACAATGTTAGGTTGCTAGGATAACAATCCTTGATGGGACAACAATACTAGCAACAATGATATTATGCCACAATGGTCAATGGGACAATACAATGATGTAGCAGTGGCACAATGGGACAACAATGACATTGTGCAATAGTGACACAATGGGACAACAAGCATGGACAACATGGTGCAACATGGCAAGCATGGTGCAGCATGGAAAGCATGAACATCATGGATAACTATGGCATGCACATGAGACATGTTGTATGAACAAATGGTTCAACAATGGCACATGGGACAACAATGCAGCATAGGGTGCAACATGGTGTAGCACGGTGGGGTGCAGCATGATGACAAGATGCAACATGATGATAGGTGAAGGAGTCACCTTGGAGAATCAGTTGAAGCATCATGTCTTCAACTGATCTCATGTATCATCTTCTTAGAGATGATCTATGCTCTTACCTAGATAAGTCAAAGTGTTGACTTATGTTGTAAATGTACCATCTCTCTCTCTCTCTTTGTTGAACTATTGGAGAACATGTAAGAAGAATCGATCAAGGGTTTCCCCACATTAGTGTTTGTCCCTGACTAGTGCCACATCTTGTGTCCTCTTGTCTTGGCTTGTATTTTGCGATTTATGTTCATGTTCTCTCTGCAGTTTACTTTAATGTTGATGTGATTGCTAATCTAGAAAAGATATTGAACTAACTATGAAAATTGAAATAAATTTCTCTAAGCATAGAACATACAAAAATTAACATGGTATCAAAGCTGAGGTGAAGACAAAGCCCAAGCAAGAGTGAAAGAGCAACCACCGAAGACAGTTGGGAAAGGACAAAAGGATCAATGGATTCCTCATCCCTCTTCAAATTCATCAAGGGTGAAGTCGAAGCAGAGTATACTATTAGAATGGCGCAACGAAAGCTTTTGATGGCCTACCTACAGATCACTTCAATGGGAAGTCCAGATCTCAGAGTGAAAGGAAAGGCAGATGCCTTGCTTACAATAAGTTCGACCATTATGTTAAGGAGTGTCTGAATGGCAGGGACACATCTCTTGATGAAGATAACAATCATTCCAGGGACATCTTCAATGATCGTAGGAATCACAGGTAATGCAAGTCATCAAGGAAATGACCGAATCTTTAAGGAAAGCAAGGAACCCCAGATATGAAGAATCAAATGTTGTTTCTGATAAGATAAAGAAGTGTTATCTTGTATTGGCTCTCTCCTTCAGATTCTGTAGGAATCTGGCTTATTGATTATAGTGCTTCAAGGCACTTCAATGGATAGAAGGGTGCTCTCTCGAATTTGGCAAGAGATTGAAACAATCGTGGGATTATACTTGGAGTTGATGCCACCTATCGCGGAACGGGTGTAGGGAATGTTACCCCTAAATTGAATTAGGGTAACTCGATTCATTTACAAGAATCTCTTTATGTACCTGATTGTAAGAAGAACCTGGTGTCCATTTTACAAATGGAAGTCAAATGTTTTAGGGTGGCATTCTTTGATGGAAAGGTACATGTTTGAAAATAGAATTTTCAAAGATGCTTTTACTCATGGGTTCAGGGTTGGAAATTTGTATCAAGTTGCAGGATGGTCCATTGGGGACCATGTCAATTGAAACATGTCATCTATAACACCAGAGGTCTATTATGGGGCCCTACTTGATGTGAGTTAGATGGTGATAGGGATGCTTGAATTCAAGAAGAGCATGAAGGTACATGTCTGAGATGTATCAAAGGAAAATCTTACAAGGGGACCATTCCCCTCATGTAGCAGGTCCATAGGTTTGGAACAACCCAAGGGGTTTGAGATTCATGATTAGGAATCTCATGTGTGCAGGTGGAAGAAATCCTTCTATGTCTTGAAGCAAAACACCCTCGGGCTTAGTATGAGAGAATTGATAGTTGTTTGATGAAGCAGAGATTCACTAGGTATGAAGCCGATCCAAACCTTGGCTTGAAGGTTGTGGATGATAGACCTCTCATACCGACACCTTTTGAGGATGACCTATTTCTGACAGGTGCAGGCCCTCTCATTTGCAGAAGTAAGAGGGAGTTGGCTTCTAGATGTGGAATGATAAACTACAAGCCCATGACTACCTCGAGGATCTTAACTTTTAGAACTTATATGGTAGTGATGCCGGACTAGATTTGGGAAATACCTCTGAGTTTCATAAACTCATTCACGTTGATGTTCTTAGTGAACTTCCATCCGACATATGATTTTAAGTTTGTATGAGGAGCTGATGTATGGTTGAGCCTCTCTGGATTGGTACCAAGAATATTCTGATATGTCTTTGGGGTAGAATCTCTCATGGATTGAGATACATTGTTGAAATATAAAGCTACATGATTGTTCGAATGTTGACTAGGAAAGCAGTATGGAGGATCTCAAGAGCACTTCTGAGTGATGATTCTCTTTTGGTTTTGCACAATATCCGGGATGAGAAGGAAGTAGAAGATGGTTGATTTGAGCACCACTGAGACTGAATACATAGCTACGAGTATGACCTTGTTTGAAGCTGTCTAGTTGTGGGAGCTCTTTAGTGAGATGTTTGTACACATGATGGATACCACCATGATCTTCTGTGTCAACTAGGGGGGGATTCGATTGTTGAGGAATCTTGTATTCTATAATTTCTCCAACATATAGACATTAGATGCTACCTTATCTGGGATATGGTACGTCGATGAGCGAGGAGGCTCCATCACATTAAGACTGATGTATAGGTCGCAAACATTCTGTCAAAGCCCCGGGGAAAGGTCAAATTTTTGACTTTCCCAAATGACTTGGATTCGTTGAGAGACCCTCTTATGAGGGTCCTGTATGTTGCATGCATTGAGCTCTGGGAGCTCCGGGGGGCTTGGGGTACTTATTGGAGCAACCAATGACCATAGGGAGATTCACCCTCCCCTAATGGTGCACTGTGTACAAGGTGAATGGCTCAGCCTTCCCTTGTGATACCCTGAGGCAACTTAGGGATAGGATGAATGGTTCTCCTATCGAGGCATCCTACCGATGCAGTCTAGGACTCATGGGAAGTACCTCTCATCTGGCCAATGAGCAGGGAAATGGAGTTAGGGACCATAGTAGTACTATCGATGGATGCATCTTTGTATCTACTGTACTCCCTATGCTAGGATGACCTCCATTGATCTGGGATCAGTATGAGTGGTTTGAGACACTCTCTTGTGATATTGATCTGTGATTAATAAAACTGACTTCAGGTTAGTAAAGAATGGTATGAGACATTCTCGACCAATTCTTCTTCTTCATGGTTCAATAGAGCAGAGTAGAGGAAAGCAAAGTAGAGCAAATCTCAGCAGAGCAGAGAAGAGTAGTGTAGGGCACTGATGGTAGAGATAGTATAGTTGTACATATGGATCAGTGGATGGAGTTCTCCCTAGTTGAGAGGGAGTGTTAAAATTGGAAACTAGGGCCAAACTCCATGTGGGTTATCTTTTTATGGCAGCTGATATTTTTCTTAGATTTCTCTCATTGAGAGGTGTATGAGTGATCTAAAGATCATCCAATTTTGATAAATATTCATGGAGTTATGAATTTATTTGTGTTATAAGACAATTCATCAAGGTCGACCAACAACCAAAATGCCCCCACTTGTGCTCAACGTTTTAGTATAAATAGAGGTGGTCTTCAAGTCATTTTACACACACTCACACTCTTGTGATCTCTCTCTTCATTCTGTTTTGGGTTTTGATGAAGGAGAGATCTAGAGGGAGTGCCCTAGGCTTTGCGCTGCCCTAATGAAGAAGCCCTAACACAGTCAATGAAGAAGCCTTAATGCAATCATGGAGGAGACTTCTATAGCACAAAAAGGAGAAGTTCTAACCACCCTAAACATAGGTCTAGAAGAGACCCTAAGCAGTTGTCCTTAAAAGCCCTAAATGGTGTCCTAGGAAAAGACATCTAACTGCAGAGAAAGAAGGGTCATGTTGTGACCTAACCGTAGAGAATAGAAGGACTAACACAAAAATATAGACACAGATGAATTATGTATGAAGGAAGCCTCAACATGCCCTAGCTGCATCCAAGGATGAGGCCTAATTATATGTGGAAGACAGGCCCTAAACTGTAGTTTATTTTGTTCCCTAGTCACTGTCTAGGTGTTCCCTAACCATATGCCTTATGTCGCAGCAATAAGGACTATTTTAGGATCATTTGGAAGAGTTCTGGTCTGTCGTAGTCAAGAGGAGACTTGATATAGCAAGTTGTAACAAACAGAGGAAGGCTAAAGTTGTTGATGAGGGATAGACTACCCAGAAAATGAAGTATAGGGTCTCATCCTCTCTTAGAATGGCAACTACAGTAAAGGATGGAACTTCTAAGCAGATTGAAGAGTTGTTAGAAGTACCCTAACCAGTCCAAGATTGCTATAGTCAAGGACCCTAGAACTGTGAGCTGAAGGAAGTGTTAAGGGCTACCATATGCCCAGAACAATAGTGTTTTGGGCGTGACTGTTAGGTACAGTTGTTACAACAGTAAAACTAGGACAACTAGGCAATGGTACATACATATTTAGAGCAGCGTAAGTATGTTGGGACAAAAACAATGTTGGGTTACTAGGATAACAAGCCATGCTGGGACAACAGTACTGGCAGCAATGATGTTGTGCCATCATGTTCAATGGGACAACACAATGATGCAACAATGGCACAATGGGACAACAATGACATTATGCAATAGTGGCCCAATGGGACAACAAGCATGGACAACATGGTGCAACATGGCAAGCATGGATAGCATGGAAAGAATGGTGCATAATGGCAAGCATGGACAACATGGATAGCTATGGCAAGAACATGACACATGTTTCCTAACAACATGGTTCAACAATGGCACATGGGACAATAGTGCATTATAGGTTGCATCATGGTGCAACACGGTGAGGTGCAACATGATGACGAGATGTAGCATGATGATAGGTGAAGGAGTCACCTTGGAGAATCAATTGAAGCAACATGTCTTCAACTAATCTCATGTATCATCTTCTTAGAGATGATCTATGCTCTTATCTACATAAGTCAAAGTGTTGACTTCTATTGTAAATGTACTATCTCTCTCTCTCTCTCTCTCTCTGACTGATGAACTATTGAAGAACATATAAGAAGAATTTATTAAGGGTTTCCCCACATTGGGGTTTGTCCCTGGCTAGTGCCACATCTTGTGTCCACTTGTCTTGGGTTATCTTTTATGATTTATGTTTATGTTATATCTGCAGTTTACTTTAATGCTAATGTGATTTCTAATTTGGAAAACATTTTGAGCTAACTATGAAAATTGAAATAAATTTCTCTAAGCATAGAACACACCAAAAATTAAAAAAAAGACAAGCCAAGACAAGAGGACACCACATTTGGTGGATGCCAGGGGAAAACCCCAATGTGGGGAAAACCCTTTGATTAAATCTTCTTATTATTATTCAATAGTTCAGTAGAGAGATAGAGTACAAAAGTCAAATAGACTAGCTCGATACAAAATCAAATCAACCCTGTCAAATTCTGCAGTCAACTGCAGTCAAACTTCAGCCCTAACCAGAAAGTCAACTTTAGTCAAAACAATAGTAAAACACCTCCTTTGAAGTTCGGTCAAAGGAAGTCAAATTCAGCCTCCAATAGTGGTCAAAGTCAACCCAAAACAGTCACAAAAACACTAATCAAACTAAATCAACCTATGGTCAAACATGACCGCAGTCAACACAGATCAAACAGCTCGAAAATCCTTGATTTATGTGCCAGTCAATGCGGCCTAAAGAAACCAAAATTCTGCCCTCAAAACCGCAGTCAAAACAGGTCAAAATCGCCTTCGTCAACGTTGGTCCTGGAGTCTAAAATTCGGCCTATAATTTTCCACCCAGAAAATCGTCCTCACCACATGTGTGAGAGAGAGACCTTGCCCAATATGTACAAACCAATATGATGAAGAGAGAAAGAGAGGAATGTATGAGTGATTGATGTCTAAATGAGGTGTTATGTCTCTTCTATTTAAACACTTCGTTGTGGGTGAAGAGACACATCCATTGGGATTCTTGAGCCTACATTTAGCTAAGGTCAACCTGAACAATTTGCACATGTGTGGTCATAAATTCAAAATCACACTTCTACTTGTTTGAATGAGATGATATTTATATAATCTTGGACCTCTGGAAAAGAGGAATCCAATGCAATCATCATCTCCATCAAATGAGCTTTTCCAAGGTGGAATTTGGCCCTAGTTGCCAATTTTAACACATATGGATATGAAGGCCTTGGAAACAATAAAGGGAACATTTGTTGCACACCAGGACTATAGAGAGGCTTTATATGGGAATACGTTGACAAGGGCTTGTTAAAGAAGGGACCTGATAGGAAGAGATACTAGGCATATGGGGGTGATTTTTGGAACCTCCCAAATGACCTTAATTCTTACTCAGCTGATATAACATGGCCAGATCGAACTCTTCATCCAGTACTCAATGAGATTAAATATGTTCACCAACCAATAAATCTTTCACTGAGGGGAATGGCATTTGATTCAAACACAAGAATTTTGCGGGACTAGAAGATCAACAAATTATGTTAAATTTTGGTACATGTTCTCTACTTAGTTACTTCATGTATCCATATTATCCCATTTATCAATCCAATTTGATTCCATTAGCAATCACATAACTCATAATCATATAAACAATAAGTAAAGAAAGAACATAAATGATAGAATTAGAATACAAGCCAAGACAAGTGAACACAAGGATATGGCTCAAGTCAGGGAGAAACCCCAAGATGGGGAAAACCCCTTATCAATTCTTCTTATCATTAATATCAAATGTTTAATAGAGAGAATACAATAATTCAAAATCAAAATCACTTGCAAATGCAGAGGTCTAATACCATTGCCCTTAGACAAGGAGATGGCTCAAACAAAGCTGCAAATCTGGCATTCTGAGCAAGCGCCAAGGGCTATTGACTTCTATGCAATTCTGGTAGGACTGGCTAGGGCATAAACATAGTTTTCTGCAACACCCCTTTCATTGCCTTCTAGCCCTTCTATTGATTATGTCTTCCCTTCAAACAAAACCTCCAAATATTCATTTCCCTTAAGCCTTCTTTTAGGCTTCAAAAACCATCTACACAACCCTCTGAAGAGGCATGGAAAACTACGGCATTCTAGATGTAGATTCTCGACCTCCAAAATAGGGTACATAAGACCTGTAGCATGGCTGTAGAGGACCCAAACAAGTGCAGATTTCGTTTAGGAGAGATTCACCATAAAAATCACGCCCAAACATCCTTAGACCAGCCTTTATACACAACAAAAACTTCATCTGAAACCTCATACTTGTAATAGAAGATAAGAAATCTTAGAAAAATCCACACAAAGGCCCAGACATGTCCCTAGGAGGCTTGACCTTTTGGCTAAGGAATTTAGCCCATCAAACAACCCTGCCAAGAAAATAACCTAGCCCTTCCTGCTTTGTTGGAAACACCATCCTGCTACGACTATTTTAGAGAGTAAATAATGTGTGTGAGATGATCAAATGATGTTGGAGGACACTCCCTTTTATAGGAGGTGGAGAGGGGTTTCACTTGTAAAACTATCCCTAAGATGACCTTGATAAATTACATACGACGGGGCTCAATTTCAAAAATATATTTTTCCTCATTGAAATATAGTGATCTTTAGGTTGACTTTGGTCTTCTCGAAAATAGGAATTCAAATGCCATAATTATCTTCATTGAAGGAGTTGCCCAAAATGCAATTTTGCCCTACTTGCCAATTTCAACACTCCCTCTCAACTAGGGAGAATTCTACATGCCAATTCATTGTGCCATCCTTTAATCATGAACCATCTATGCATCTTGCCTCATCTCTATTGAACACTAATATAGATAATGAAGAAGAATTGATCGAGAATGAGTCACAAGACCTTTCCACTCTCCACTGACAAAAGTCAGTCCACATAACCAGGGACCGAACCACAGTCGAACTTGATCCCAAGTGATCAATTTGTTGAAAATCATGCATCCTAGACATAGGGAGTACGATAGTACATGATGTGTCCATCAGTAGTGCTATGGTCCCCATCTACTTTTACCAACTCATTGGCCATATGAGAGGTACTTCCCATGTGTTCTGGACTACATGGGTAGGATGATACTGGAGCAATAGTAGGGAAAGAGTAACTCCTTCTCACAACCACACATAGGGAAAGGATGAACCACATCCTATAGTCACATGCACAACCATCATAAGGAAAGAATAAACGACATCCTACAGTCACCTATCACAATCATCATAGGGAAAGGATAAACCACATCCTACATGCAAACCAGCATTCGTAGGAAGGATCATACACGTGGGGAAAGGGTGAACCACATCCCACTGACATGTCAAGAATTCCTCCCATGAGATGATCTAATCAACCAGATGATTCATCAAAACTACCAATCCATCATACAGAGGTCCTTCTCATCTAGGCATTTGAATCCATGCAACCATTCTTCATGAAGTCAATGATCCTCCACTGTTCTTTATGATTATAGAGGTTGTTGTAAGGCACTGGTCCATATCCTTAAAAAAACAAAGAAACGTCCAAGGTTGCAATCCTTCATTATAATATTTGACTACTTTAAGACTTCCTTATGATTAGATTCGAAACAGAAATCTCTATCTTTCCAGATTCTTGATAGGACATACTGATGTAGACAACTTCAAATCTGATTATGACAGGGTTTCTGATCCAGACTCTTGGTCCTTACTAATCTAACATCTTCAGCTATACTCTAGAATTTGATATTGGATGATGAACACTTATAGTTGCCAAGAATCAATGATATGGAGATAATACAATCGTTGACTTATTTCTAAAGTCAATGGAGGATTTGAATTGATTTATTTAGTTTGTTAAGAGAAGTATTTTGTATTGTTATTGGCATCATAAGCTCATAATCAACAATTTAACCGGTTGCTGATTAAGTCCTCATGACTGGCGATGTACTCCTGTAATCCCTGAAGATGTCTACTCATGAAAAATGTGCCACTAAAGATGCCTGCCAAGAATATTGCCCATAAGACTGTTGACTTATACTTCACTATCAACCTATACACATCTTTATAAAAGCTTGAGATGATCTTCCAAGCTTGATTCTTTCAATGAGGTTGATACAGGGCATCAAGATTAATTTAAAAAATGATTCCAGTGTTTGAAGCTTTCCTTCTTTCCAACGTAACCAAATATTCTCTATTGAACAACCTAGTGATTTGGTATAGGATCTTATTTAATCACAATATTGCTACTGTAAATCAAAATTCTCCACAAGCTCAAGTAGATAAGATTGTGTGTGTCTATATATATATGTGTGTTTGTGTGTGTGTGCACTAAAGTCATTATTCTTATTTTAGTGAGACTCGTACTATCTCCAGAGTTCAACAAATACTCTTCTTACTGTAGGAGACTGAGTTCAAGGTGACAAGATTTTTGTTTGTGAGATGATAAGCCTTATTTCATAGAATTGACATGGCATAAAACAATACAATAGTGATATCCTTTACTGCTAATTCCATTGAAATATTTTGAAATGTTAGCGACATACTTACCACATAATTTTTATGTAGACAAATCTTTACACATCAGAATATGAGTAGAATACTTAGAGTTCTATTCTTCAGGAGGGTAGAAAGACTTCTTTAGGACAATATCTCAAACGAGTGTTGTCTACTTCACGCTTCTATACATTCAAAGCCACAATGTTTCAAGCATGATTTCATATTGACTAAATATCATATCAATCTAATGACCCATTGTCTTCTCTATTGTAGTGTTTTTCTTTTGAATTAGAATGTTTCCAGATTAGGCTTCAATTATTAGCCTTAGAAAATCACCCTTACCAATCACTTACAAAGGTTGATCTGAGGTCCTTGGAGGCTCCTTCAATTACTATTTTCTTCTCAGATTAGGGCTCGATATTACAATCATCTAAAAAACTAGAACTCACTCTGAAATTTTACACAAGGTCTCACAATCTATGACACAGATTTTCATTCGATGTAGATGATGTGAATTATAGTTACATTATTGTTATGACTGTTCAAACACTATCCAAATGTTGTATTTTCAATGACTAAAATTTTGTCCAGTCTTCATTATCACAAGAATTGAATATTAGGGACATGGACCTTTAACAAAAGACATCATAAACAATGTTCTATCCCTAGAAAAAATACCCAGATTTCTGAATATACCTTTTGGGTCACAGTTTTGTGTCTCTTTTGTGATGAATCTCAAAAGCATACGTAATAATCTTGACCATGGTTATTGAAAATGCCTTATTTTTTGTGTTATCCTTTTGGGAATGTACAACCTCACTCCAGTTATATGATTGATGTTTTGTCCCTTTAAAACAAGTACTGCGGATTTTCAAACAAGATACCATAGTGGCTTGGCCCTATTTTTAAAGTCATAGAAGATTTTGACCTGTAAAAATAGAATATCCTTCCACAAACAAATGCACATGAGTGTCTCTAAATTCGGCAAGAAATAAAGAATTAGACTTTCAAAATGAGCATAGATTTGACCTACTCATTGTAACTATGCCCAAGAATTTGATTTAATGCCACAAGGAGCTCTTCTTGGGAATGCCTTTGACTTTTGATGTGTTGGATACTTCTCAACAAGTTTCTTATTGATTTCATTATCTCTTTCTTAGGATTTTCCTCACCTAGCTCTGATACCATGTTAAATTTTGGGACATGTTCTCTACTTAGTTACTTCACTAATCCATATTAGCCCATTTATCAATCCAATTTAATTCCATTAGCAATCACATAACTCATTATCATATAAACAGTAACTGAAGGAAGAACATAAACGAGAGAAGAAGGACACAAGCGAAGAAAAGATAACACAAGGATATGGCTCAAGCTAGGGAAAAACCCCAAGATGGGGAAAACCCTTTATCAATTGTTCTTATCATTAATATGAAATGTTCAACATAGAGAATACAATAATTCAAACTCAAAATCACTTGCAAATGTGAAGGTCTAATATCACTTCCCATAGCAAGGATATGGCTCAAACAAAGTTGCAAATCTTGCATTCTGAGCAAGCTCCAAGGACTGTTGACTTCTATGAAATTCTGGTAGGATTGGCTAGGGCATAAAAATAGTATGTTACAACACCCCATTCATTTCCTTCTAGACCTTAGATTGACTGTGGCTTCCCTTCAAACAAACCCTCCAAATACTTGTTTCCCTTAAGCCTTCTTATAGGCTTCAAAAACCAGCTACAAAGCCCCCTGAAGAGGCATGAGAGACTGTGATTTCCTAGATGTAGATTCTCAGCCTCCAAAACGTGGGACATAAGGCCTGCAGCCTAGTTGTAGATGACCCAAACAAGTGTGGCTTGCTTTTAGAAGAGATTCACCATAAACATCACGCCCAAAACATCCTTAGCTTAACCTTTATACATAGTGGCAGCTTCATCTCAAACCTTGGACATGTAATAGAAGATAAGAAAGCTTAGAACAATCCAAACAAAGGTCTAGACTTGTCCCTAGGAGGCTCGAACTTCTGTCTAAGCAATGTATCCCATCAAACAACCCTGCCAAGACAATAACCTAGCCCTTCCTCCTTCGCTAGAAACACCTTCCTCCTGCAACTATTTTAGAGAGTAAATAATGTGGTAAGATGATCAAATGATGTTGGAGGACACTCTCTTTTATAGGAGGTGGAGAGAGGTTTCACTTGTAAAATTATCCCCAAGCCGACATTGATAAATTACACATGAGGGGGCTTAATTTTAGAAATATATTTTCCTCATTCAAATATAGTGATCTTTAGTTCGATTTTGGTCCTCTCAAAAAGAGGAATTCAATGCCACAATTATCTTCTTTGAAGGAGCTTCCCAAAGTGGAATTTGGCCCTAGTTGCCAATTTCAACAACTTCCCTATCCTAAAATGGGGCTTACTTCCATGTTTTTGGGGAGATCCAACTGATAATGATAAAGGTGGAGGTTTAATCTTTTATGATCATCTTTGGGAATCTTTCTTTTTGGAAAAATTAGAAATTCATAATACAAACTGTCATGTTGTCCAAATGAAAATGAATCATCTAATTGAATATGAAAATATTGAAAGATCATTCCTATTGAGAAGGTTAAGTAAATAGGCTAACAGGTCTTCCAAATTAGTTCCTTTGCTAATAGATGAATTCTTTTTCCCAGACTTAGCGTGGACATATATAATTCTTTTTCATCATCTAAATTGGCCACCTCCATTTGACCTTGGAGGTCCCCTGCTCCTTGTTAGGGAAAGGCGATGGGTACAGACAGGACATGAATCCTAAGATTAAAGATACCCATTTTCCGTAGGAGATCTAACATGCTTGGGCCACCTTTGTCCAAAATATATTTTGAAATTTAAACCATGTAGATCGAATGATGGGGAAGACTGTGATTCACTACTGGCAGGTGTGCATATAACTACTATGCCTAAAGCCAGGGAACTGGGTGCATGTGCTGGAATTAATACCCACATTCTATATGACAGCATGTCCAATGTTGTAGGAAGCTCTTGGGTCTTTGTAGATTAGGTTCCTCAGCTGGTTTTCTCTAAATATTTTCTTCAAGGATCTGGGAATTGTGCTCGATGAAGCCCATGTATGTTTTAACCTCGTACATAAATTACTTGCATATGAATTCTAAAACACAGAAGATAAACAATGTGAGAGCATAACACATAAAACACATATACATAGAGATTTTCCCTTGGATCCCAAAACTGGGACTACTAGCTTGATTTTTCATTATATTCATTTCAATGTTACAATACACATTTATACATGCCGAAGCATCCAATACCATGGACCGAAAACCATCACGTCCAAAACCATGGACCAAAAACCATCGCGTCCAAAACCATGCGCGAAGAACATGCACAAAACCATAGGTAGGTCTGCCCAACCTAATATAGGGTCGAAAAAAAAAATAATTCCGGGGCTTTGCCCCAGACCTCATAAAGTGGGGTTACCTGCACCCCTCAAACCTCCTATGACCCCCCCTGCTACGTAATCGGCGCAACAAAGGGGGGGGCTACGGCCCCATTCTAACCCCCCGGTTAACTACATGGGCTAGTTGTGGAAAGAATATAACACAACCCAACATTCTCTGTTATGAAACCAGCTCAAGAAAAGATAGAAAAGATAGATCAACGCCTTAGAATTTAGCCTCTTCGAGGGGGAAACCTCCTTTACATT
>APFE031034379.1:52540-88201 GCA_000404065.3 Pinus taeda
TCTTCTTTTGACCTTTCTTGCTCCTTTTCTTCTTCCTCTTCACAATCTATGTAGAATAATTTCTTCTCAGCACACTTATGACCTTTAGTGTATTTTCTATTACAACTGTAACAAAGCCCTTTTGCTCTTTTTTCTTCCAACTGTTGTGGTGTCAACCTTATAGGTTGTGGAAGACTAGGGGAAACAACACTTCCATCTTTATAGTTGTGACTGGTACGCTTCCTAGTTGCCATAATTTTGCTTTCCATTTTTCTTGCTAACCTGAATGCCTTCTCTAATGAATCAGGTTCCCAAAGGCGAACATCATGTTGGATATTATCCTTTAAAGTCCCTATGAACACATCAATCCTATGCTCCTCTGGAATATTTTTTACCCTTATGTTCAATTTTTGGAACTCCTCAATGTGCTCCATTATTGAACCCTTTTGTTTGAGACTTATCAATTGGCTAACAAAAGTGTTGCTTTTTGTATCCTCATAATGTGCTATCAATTCTTCCGTAAAAATTGCCCAAGTGATAATTTGTTTATGAGAGCAAAGCCATTGATACCATACAAACTAATTTGGTTCAAAATATAAACTTGCAATGCGTACCTTTTGTGTGTTTTGCACATTATTGAGATCGAAAAATTGCTCTATCTGTAATATCCATGTTGCGGGGTCCTTGCCATCAAACTTCCTCATATCGATTTTTGGAATATGGTGGGTCTTCGATCCCACATTAGAGTCTATGAAATCATGATTAACATTTCTTTTGTTTGCATCATGAGTTTCCTTTAAAACCTTTTCACCATTAGTAAGTATCTCTTGTAGAAAATTTGTCAAATCTGTCTTCAAATCTGCCATGTCTGTCTTCAAGTCTGTCTTCAAATCTGCCATGTATCTCTTCAAATATGTCTTCAAATCTATCTTCAAATTGTCCACCTTAGCTTCCATGCCCTTTATCTTAGATTCCACACCATTTATCTTAGCTTTTGTTAGATTTTGTGAGCATGACATTTGTTGCACTTGTTCTTGTAATTTTGATATATCATGTAGCATTTCTTCATCTTCTTCATGAGTCATGCTAGAGCTTTCAGGTTGCTTACTAGGTCTTTGCATTTTTTTTCCTCGGGGCATCAGTTACTGATAATAATGCTTTACTATTCCCTTTGAATTCCTTCAAAATAAATTTTCAAACCAATCTTAAGCAAAAATTTAAAAGAATCTACACACCTTTTTTCACTTCGTAGGAGCCTGATATTGCCTCTGATGTATCTCTGTACTTTCAGATCATCTAGTTCTAGAATTGCAACCTGCAGTAGCCCTCTATGTCCTCTTTCCAATGCCACCAATCTGATCCAAATTGGATTCTCCAAGGAAGAGTTATGAAAAATCTCCCACAGTGACCTGATTATAGACTAGTTCAGTAGAGTGAACTTGTACAAAGTGCCACGAGTCACTGTTTTAGCCTTTGGCTCTGAAAAATATATACAAGAAACTACAGTCCGTCCTCTTTCTGTACCTTCTTATGAAATTTCAATCCGATTCTTAGAGAGAAATTTATGACGATTTTCCCTAGGTCACCTATTTAGAATGTAATTCAAGAGTCCGCAAAAATACCAACTTCCTCAGATCATATCTCCGCAAATATAGCGTGAAAAGCTCTGAAAGTCAGACCCAAGATTTAGCGTGAATCGTTCTCAAATGGTTTTTATTTTTATTTTTTGAAACATTGGAAAAATAAATTATAGTGAAGATGCCACGATGACCTCTTTGGAGCAGCAAAACCCTAGAATCCAAAACTCTAATACCAAATGTTATGAAACCAACTCAAGAAAAGATAGAAAAGATAGATCAACACCTTAGAATTCAGCCTCTTCGAGGGGGCAACCTCCTTTACATTACATAGATGAACAATTCTTGGATGATTCAAATGACAAAACCTCCCTTTCTATATATAGAGTCTAAGGAGTCACAATATAACCCAGCCGACCTAACAATAATAATATAAAGCCACAAAAATAACAATAGAGGGATTCTATGGGGCACTGTGATAACAACATGGGGATAATAGGGGCACAACAATATTAATAAGGGATGCAACTACAATATTAATGGGTTAATCACTAGTATTATAGGGACACAACATTCTCCCACTTGTTGTTATCTTTCCATGGGGGCCCATAAGAGAGCTTAGTCATTTATCTAGCCATGCAGTATTCTCAAAGTGTTCACCTTTCCAGCAACACCTTTTTGTCTTATATCATATCCCTCACAAAGTGATGTTGAACATCAATGTGCTTTGTCTTTGAATGATATGCAGGGTTCTTTGCCAAGAAAAATTTCACTTCGACTGTCACAGTCTATCCTTATAGCTCCTTGTACTAACCCCATACCTGAACACAATCTCTGCAACCAAACTGTTTCCTCGCTTGCATGTGTGGCTGCCATGTATTCTACCTCTGTAGTTGATAGTGCCACTATAGATTATTTCTTATCACCCAACTCACTGCACCTCCAAATAGGTTAAACACATACCCACTTGTAGATCTTCTTTGATCCACATCTCCAATCGAGTCTGCATCAACAAAACTAGAATATCCAACACTTTGTCCAATCCTGGTCTTCCTTTGTAGCACAAACCATAATAACTAGTGCGACGGAAATACCTGAAAACTCGCTTCACTACTGTCTAGTGCCCCTTCCTTGGTTTTGACATAAACTTGCTCAATACTCCCATTGCATGTGCAATGTTTGATCTAGTACATACCATTGCATACATCAGGCTACTGACTGCACTTGCATATGGAACACATGACATGTCCTCTTCCTCTTCTTGTCTCTTGGGACACTGTTCAACAGATAACTTTACACCTATAGGAATATGAACCTTCACCAGTTTACTATCCTGCATATTAAACCTCTGCAATATTGTCTCGACATACTTCCTTTCGTTTAACCAAAGCTTCCTCTTTGGCTGATCTATTTTAATTTCCATGCCCAAAATATAGTTTGCAACACCAATATCTTTCATGTCGAATTTGGAGGACAAATGGGTCTTCAAATCCTGGATAATTTCTTTCTCATTTCCAACCAACAACATATCATCCACATACAAGACAAGATAAATAACACAGTCACCAACTAATTTAAAATACACATATTGATCTTCTTTGCTTCTGGTGAAGCCAAGTCCCCATATAAATGTATCAAATTTCTGATACCACATCCTTGGTGATTGCTTTAACCCATATAGGGACTTCTTTAACTTGCATACCAGTTCTTTCTTACCCTTCATCGCAAAACCTTTAGGTTGCTTCATGTAGATCTCCTCTTCCAAATCCCCGTGAAGATACGTTGACTTCACATCCATCTGTTCTACCTCAAAATCAAAAGTAGTAACAACAGATAAATTAATCTAATGGAAGTTACCTTGGCGATAGGAGAAACAATATCACCAAAATCAATTTCCGGCACCTGGGAATAACCTTTTGCTATCAACCGAGGTTTTGTATTTCTCCACCTTTCCTTCTGCATTTGTCTTCTTCTTGAACACCCATTTGCTGCCAATGGGTTTCCTTCTAGCCCGCAACTCCACCAGATCCCAAGCCTCATTTTTGTGCAAAGATGCCATTTCATCAACCATGGCCTATTTCCAGAGTTTTCCATCCTCTGAATCTACTGCTTCCTTCATAGTTCTGAGATCATCATCAACAATAGATAAAGAAAAATTTGAGCAGAAAGCAAATGGACTTTACCTTTTTGGCTACCTTCTTTCTCGTACTGATCTTCTCACACCCGAAGTTAGTGGCTCTTCATCTTCTGATTCCTCCTCTGCTATAGAGTCTGATTCTTCCTCCTTTAGCTCAAACTCTATCTTCTCAGGTTCCTTTGGTTAGACTTCATGTTTAATAAAATCTTTCACCTCTCTGAACACCACATCTTGGCTATACACAACCTTCCTTGTTACTGGGTACCAAAGCTTATAACCCTTTAAACTATCCTTATACCCAATAAATATGCACTTTTCATATTTACTATCCACCTTGGTTATTTTCTCCTTTGGAACATGTACATATGCATCACATCCAAATACCCTCAGATGTGAAAGAGAAGGTTTCTTACCAGTCCATACCTCTTGTGGAGTCTTATCTTCCAATGCTGATGAAGGTGGTCTGTGACCAGGTAACATACAGTCTCCACTGCCTTTGCCTAGAATTCTTGTCCGAACCCAACACCACTGAGCATGATTCTTGCCCTTTCCATCAACGTAATGTTCATTCTTTCTACAACTCCATTTTGCTGAGGTGTATATGGAGTAGTCTTTTGCCATGTCCTACCACACTTCTTACAAAATTCTTCAAATTCCTTACTACAAAACTCTCCACCATTATCTGCCCTCTACACCTTTATCCTCTTCTCTATCTGGTTTTCCACCAGATCCCTAAATTATTTAAACCTGTCAAATACTTTAGATTTCTTCTTAAGGAAATATATCCATGTATTCCTTGAGAGGTCATCTATAAATGATACATATTACACAGACTTACCTAGTGATGGAACCTTCACAGGTCCAAACACATCACTGTGCACAAGCTCTAATATCTATTTCACCCTCTTACCACCAGAGGGGAAACTCACTTGATTCTACTTCCCATATACACAATTTTCACAGAAATAAAAATTCAGAGAGCTATTACTCATACCTTCTACCATACCTTTACCATGAAGTTTAAGAAGGCCCTTTTGTTCAATATGTCCAAGCATTTGATGCCACAGCATGGTCTTCTCTTTAGAGACCACTAGATTTTTTGCTCCACTTTCAGGAACTGTTATCACCCCAAGAAACTCTCCTAGGTTGTATCTCGGAGATGCTTGGGAACATTACAAACTCAAAAAAAATGTTGGAAATTGGATGAATGGAAGGAATGATGCATATTCAAGCCAGATAACCACTTATACCGTGCTTGACCCCAAACATGGGTGAACACCCCCAGACTACAAGGCTTTAGACCACCAACAACTCATAGTTTGAGGATTAAGTGAACATGGAGAATACTAATCACACCAGCAGATGCACAAGACCATGTGATGGCCGGCTGCAACCAGTAAAGAGGTCTGCAAATCTATTTCCTGATACACAGACAGGATGATAGCTCTATGGCATTAAGAAAACAGAAACCTGCATAGCACATTCAATGATACATACTAGATTCTAACATAGAGGTGGGATGACAACCCCTCTAATGCTAAACATCAAGAGCACATGAAAATACATAACAGGCACAGCCTGGAACAAAGAAGAAGTGAAAGTGAACAATTAATAGCAAAAGAAGCTTGTATTAGCTGAAAATGAAGACCAGACGCTGCAGGTATCATAGTAGTTACAGTCTCCAGAAGTTGAACCTTACATCAAAACCAAAACCATCAACCATCATCCCCGACTACATCTGTCTTCTGGGTATATATAGAGTTTGTTTACAAAAATCTACTATCCTATGTGTGGAGGGGTCATAATGGACCACCAACCATATTAACTTTCTGATATGAATCTTTGCTACAATCTGCTTCTTCCATAAATGCATTTGACATTTTCTGGTACTTGGTTGTCCTTCCTGAGCAGGTAGAATGTCCTATGAAAGAATGATCCATAACTGATTAATGTTGTGAACTGCTCGAGGAATGTCCTACTTTCTTTTCGAGTGTACAATGTGTAGAATGCAGTGGGTGAAGTATTAATTGCGTAGAGTATTTGGTGAGCGATCGCTTCATGCTTCGGGTGAATGATACAGGGCAACGGGATGAAGACAACAGGGAGGATATATGGGTGGGACAGGAAGGCAATAATGGTCGTTGGATGAAGTAAACAGATGGCCGAGATTGAATTGGAGTGGCTATCGGGAGAAAATGGGAGCTGATGAATGATGGCCATTGGATCGTGAGGTGAGAAGATCCAATGGTGATCAAGAGCTGAAGATGCGCGGGGTTTAATCGGCGGGGACGACGGTTTTGGTGGAGGGTGGTATTCCCCGCACCACTTACGGGAGGATGGCAATATTCGTACAGACCCATGCAATACCATTGAACGTGCGACACATGACGGATGGGGCATGTCGAAAAATGTCGTTATCGCGAGTTAACACGCGGGCAGTTAACGAAGACGGGAGATGCGATAGCTGTTAAATTTGATGATGGATGCGAACGACGACGGAGATTGATTATGCACATTTTTTTGTTAATGTGATGGGGAAACGACATGCTATGGTGCACGATCACATGGATATAATCGTATGGGTTTATAGCGCTGAGGGGATAGACGAAATAGGGGCTTACACAGGGTTCAGGGAGAAAAACAGGGCTAAAGGAGTTAAGGGAGAATAAGGAAAATGTAGGAGAATTGAGGAAGAAAACTAATGTGGGCCTCTATCCAACACAAAAAACACGGCCAAGCTGCCTTTTGAGCCTCAACAGTTGAATAATATAGCAGAGCTAACAGGAACCACAGAACTGTTGCACCCAGCAATAACAGTGCTACCTTGCAGCTTGTACAGAGTTCCAATCCGAACTCTCCGCATTGATACCAATGCTCCTCGAACCATTTTGCAGGTATCCTTCTCGAACACTATTTTTACACCTGCATCATCCAGCTTGCTTACAGAAATCAGATTTCTGGCTAATGCGGGAATATGCAGAACACCCGGAAGTGTTCTAACCCTTCCACCTTTCAACTTCAACTTTACTTTTCCGCCACCAATGATTCTAGCCTTTTTATCATCCCCTAAGAAGACATCCCCACCATCGTATTTCTCATACTCGCAGAACCACTCTCTATGAGGAGTGAAGTGAAAGGATGCAACTGAGTCAATAAACCATGCCTCATGATCTACATGTGTACTTAAAGAAGCCAACTACACATCCCCACCTTCATCTGAGGTGGTTTTCACCTCTGCAAAAGGAGCATCATCAAATCCCTTTCCTTTGTCAAGAGCTTTAAATTTACAGTCCCTTTTGTAGTGCCCTTCCTTTCCGCATTTCCAGCAAACCACCTTTACAGGTTTTCTTGGACATTTAGATCCCCGTCTAGATTTAGATCTCCCACTTGATGACTTATTTTTGTTTCTGTTATGGGACCGTCGTTGCATAGACAAGGAATCACCATTCTGGCTCTCCATATTTTTTCGTCTCATCTCCTCCGTCAGCGAGGATGAGACTATTTCATCAAATTGCAAAGGAGTTGCATTGCTACCTATTGCAATAACCAGACTATCCCACGAATCTGGTAGAGAAAAAAAAAACTGATGCACTTATATTCATCTGAAATTTTAATATCAATAGATAATAACTGACTTGCCACAGTATTAAATGCATTCAAGTGTTTTGACAGTGAGTCTCCATCTTTCTTTCTCAGGTTATACAACTTTTTCCGTAACTTGTCCCATAAATCCTTCGCCCTACCTTCCCCTGTACATTCAGAAACACTGAATCTGAGACACACAATCATATTGTGCTCTCAGCCTTCTGATCCAACTTCTTCCATTCTTCATCGGACACTCCTGTTGGTTTAGTAACTGGATCTATTGCGATCCACTGATCTTTATCCACCAACATATCCTCCATCTTGAGTTTCCATGACTCAAAACTCAGACCATTACATATCTCGATCTCTATCTTTCCACTGTAGGCCATCTTATTTCACCACCATAATCGATCCCACAGATCTCCCACTGAACAGGGTCTACCACCGGTCTGAGTGAATCCCTTCAGCAACAAAGCCGTTCCCTTGAAGCCAAAATAGCTCTGATACCAAATGTAGGTTTTAACCCCGTACAGAAATTACCTACATATGAATTCTAAAATAGAGAAAATAAACAATGCAAGAGCATAACACATAAAACACATATACACAGAGATTTTCCCTTGGATCCCAAAATTGGGACTACTAGCTTGATTTTTCATTATATTCCTTTCAATGTTACAATACATATTTATACATGCCGTGTAGAAATTTTGAATAATAAACATGTATTCAATGGAGATTATCCTGATCATGTACTATTGCGGAATACATACACAATACATAAGCTCTTCTACGTTGATCATCAATATAGCAGCATCAATAACAATAAAACATCAAGAGCATGCACACATTAACACAATATGTAACCCGGGGAAAGCTTACAGCTGAAAACCCCACATTATCTGTATATTAATGATTGAGAACATGTAACATTACAATAGTCAATACTTCTCACAAGTATCCAGCACTATCTCCACCTGTTACACACAATTACAGCTCAGATCTGATCTCCAAATCTATTCCACTGCTTGCCTGCCTCCACTGCTCAATACCTGCTCAAGAATGGATGAGAATGGTTGAACCAAACTCGTATTTAACTCAAAAGAATCACTCACACTGGGAATCACATGAGCAGAGGCTATAATCACTTGGTATTGCCCAATTCTCATTGGCATAACTCAATCTCATTGATTGTGCAAATCCTCATGCACAACTATAGTCACAACTGATAGCAATCTGATCCTCTAACACTTGGCCCTGCTGAACTGAACATGCACTGACATGCAACTGAGTTAACTGATGTATTCTTTAGTTGCATTATGAGTTAATAATTAGTTTAACAACTCATCATTAGTCTATTTGCAGTTGGACTAATTACAACTAGTTTAACCAAGTCAAATTGAACACAACTCCATCAACTCCACAATCAACTCCACCAAACTCAACTGATTGAGTTCTAACTAAATTCATGCATGCAACAACTCAACTGACCCACGAAGAAAGCGTATTTCCTTCTAATAGCTGCATGTGCCACATCTGTAGCTCAAACTAAAGTGCTCCAAGAGAATAAGATAAAGTTTATAGTCTAAATATTATTATAAGCTAATAATATCTGACTGCTCTATAATTAGACTTGACAGTGTCACCGCTGTTGTCTAAAAATAGAAGTCCATCTATTTTTGCCAACTTAACCAATCATCCATAAAAAACATCCTACAACTCATAGACATGATCCATATGTCTAAAAATAGACTTTGCGCCATAATTTTCCTGTGGGCCCACTTAGTGAAGGCGACTCTTTTCACTAAGCTCCATCATCTTGTTGCAATCTCAACACAACATAGTCAAGCTCATTTAACCTTTTCTTATGAGAATATTTTTCAATCAATAGAAACATATGAGGAAGTCAAATGAATATCTTGCTAACTAAGAGGGAGTGTTGAATTTTGGTAGTTGTGGTTAGTATTCATTCATTTTATTTTCCCTCAATATTTTAAAATAATAAAATATACTTTTGATTTCAAGTTGGCTCCAAAATTAAAGAGGGAAAATAAAAGTTTGAATTTCAAAAGTTTGCCTCCATATAGGTCAAGTCGACCTTGCTAGAGACACCCTAATTCGACCCATTCATTCACTATACATTGGCATTCATTCTCCTCCATTTCATATCAATTTTGGATCACAAAAAAATTCTCTTTTGTTCACACGTGGGAGAAAGAAACAAAGATATTTGAGGTAAAATAAATCGAGTTCCTCAAGGTGGAATTTTATGTGACAGGTCTAACTGGTGACCTACTTTGACTTCGTATTTCTAGGTAGGAGGTCAAATCTTTGGTTAATATATCGAATCTTTGGGCAACAAACTGAACTTTTAGGTAGCAGGTCAAGTTTTTGGGTAGGAGGCCAAATTTCTGGGCAACAGCAAGAGACCAAAATTCGACCTATCTCTGGAAGGTTGACCAGGGATGAATTATGGTCAGTTTGAATTTGATTTTGATTAGAATATCATATTGTATCTATTGTTGAATTGAACAATTTCTCATAAGAAAAATGTTGTCGAGTTTTTTTCCAGTTAAGGGTTTTCCTAGGGTGAAATCTCTTGTGTCTTTGTGCATCATTCTTATATTGTGACGTCTACTTTCCTATTGCCTTTATGGTTGAAATTTATAAATCATAATTTCTTAATGATAGACTTGAATATGCTAAAGTGAAATAAATATCATTAGAAGTAATTATTAGTTTCATAAATTGTGTTAGTATTTATTTCACTTGAAAAATAAACACCTTCATGTTTGCTTATGGTAATAGGGTGGATGGTATGGATATTTAGGTCAATGAATGAGGCTAACAAAATTCTCCAGAATTAATGAAAGTGGGGATCCCAACCCTTGTTTCTAAAAAAAATGGCACCTAGATGTTGATGCTCAATTAGCTCATATGGAGCATCTCCTGATCGAAGACTTCTGGGGCTTCCCTTGGCTCAATGGTGAAATGATGTTTTTATGAAAATCAGAAGTGCATTAGGAATCTTTTATGAGGTTGATAAATCCTATTGTGAATTTGGGTATATAGGGATGGTTGAAATACTTGTATTAATGGATTTGACAAGGGTTTTGGAATACTATATTATAATTATAAAGGGACCTAAGAAATTCTATCAACCTATTGATTATGAAGGAATTACATTCAAGTGTGTTAGATGTCATTAACATGGCCATCCAGCAGTTGAATGTTCTTTGCAAAATAAAAGGAAACTCTAGGTGCAAAAGAAGAAAAAAGGTGCTAGTAATGAAGGTATTACAAGTGGTGTATAGTCTTCTAAGTTTATAGTGGCTACTGAGGACAATTAGAAGAACATATCTAGTCCAAAGAAAACCTCATTGGTAGAAAAAATGACCCTGATAGACATGACCCTACATGTCCCAAATTTTGGAAGTTGAAAGATAAAAAAAGAAGCCTAATAAGTATTAGGCATAGGGGCTTCACTCAATGAACCTCTAACATATCACATGCGTTCGTGGCATATTAAATAATACCCTTAATTTGACTACATATTGGAAAATACCTCTAAAAATCGCATTATTTAACCCCCTACCAATACAAACCCAATACACATTCCCAATTTAAAAACCCCTACTTTCGCTAGATATTGTAGGTATCCATTTTTTCATTAACATTTTTTATACCCCTTTATATTTTTCCATTAACTTTGGGCTCTACTTTTTATACCTACCAATATAAAAACCCTCTACCCTCTATATATCCCCCAATATATTATGTCAGTTTCTCCTTAATAAATATCCCCCAATATGAACCCACGTGGTATGGTATTGCTCCCCAAGTGAAGCCATTGTGGTATTAGGTAAGTTACAAATATAGTTTCCCCTTGATAATACAAATAACTCCAATTTCTTTCTTTTTTTAGGGTGGGGGATAATATTGGGAGGTAGGTTTACATAGAAGGGATGAAGAATAAATCAACAAATTTCTCCCCATTCTATTTGGGATAAAAATCCCTAAGCCTCCCCCTCTTATACATTTGAAAGTGTTAGGAAGGTATCAAGCTAGTGAGGACTCCCCTTTTGGCAAATATATGAATACAATTAAGGAACAAGGGGACTTAGGAGCCCAATGTGATGCTCAATCTTTAGAGGTTACTACATACAATCTTAAGGTAAGAGATAGAGGTTAGTAAATTTTTCCAAGTGGGGTAGAATGGGGTTTGGGATGTTTAGAAGAAAAGGATTCAAAAGCATATTATAGAGGACATAAATCCTATATATATTTGGCTCACAAAAAAGAAAATTTTGAAGTTAAAAGTGGACAGCAATTGTTGTTGTTCGAGGCTCTTAGAGAAAACTCCCCAACGTTGTTACAAAAATATTTTATTGACTTTGAGTTATTAAATATTCACCAATTCCCAAAAAATAAAATAGCCCTAAAAAATATTAATAGAGGTTAATAATCAATTGATCATTTTTTTTTCTAGAATTATGACAAACAAGGAGAAAATTGCACATGACCTTTCAAATCTTTTAGGAAGCTAGGAATTTAATTTATTGATGAGTTGGGGAATTTAAATAGGAACATTATAGGATGGGAAAAAAGGATCCTCTTACTATAGTAATTTGTGTTCTTTCTCATAAGGTTTGGGGACATCATTATTTTCTCTACACCTTGGGAAAAAAAAAACCATTCTTTTGAACATTTATGGATCCCACATGGGAAAATATTGGAATAATGGGATAAAATTTTCAGTTGGTAATGGATTCAAAAAGGTTTGGTTGTGGTTTGGAGGGGCCTAAATTTCACTACGAGGGCATAAAATGTATGGAAACCAATTTCCCAAGTTAATTGGCTATCTAGTTAGTTTATAAACAAATTGGGGGATGTGGGGCTTTTGAACATTGAACCCACAACATTAACTCTTACTTGGAGAAGTAAGAGAAAATGAGAGGCCCTCATTACAAAAATGTTGTATCATTTTTTGCTCTCAGAAGATTTCCTTGAATAAGTCATAAGAATTCAGCAATGTGTCCAGAAGGTGGGACTCAAATCATTGTCCAATATTGTTGGAAGTGGCTCCAACTTGCGGAAAAATAACTAGTCATTTTAAGACAAATCCAAAATGGTTAAAAGAAGAAGAACATGATAAAATAAATTTGGGAACACTTTGGTGCTTCTATGAGATAATTAAGACCCTATTCAATTTCAACATAACCTACAAAGGTTAAAGCAAGTGATAGTGATATCGTCAAAAGATAGAAAAGAAAATAGAGGAATGATAAAACTTTGAAGCAAATGAAGGAAGCATTAGTATTTTGTTATGATAGTGAGGGATTTGGTCATAATTTAAAGAATTAGAAAACACAATTAAAACTTCTTGAAGATAAAAACAAACAAATTCTTCTAGACAAAAATAAAGAATGGATAATTACAAGGCTATTTGGTTCAAGGTGAGTGATAAGAATGCTATTTTTTTCCATAAATACACCAATTGCAAGAAGAACTTAAACTTTGTATGGAAGTTTGAGAAGAAGGATGGATCATAGGTGACCAATTTTAATGGTGTGGTAGAATATGTTGTTAAGAACTTCCAATAATTATTTAACAATGACAATTGAGCTAAAATTACAAAGGTTGTTATATTATCAAATTCCCTTCCAAGATTCATCAATCTAGAAGACAATCAGGCTTTTATGAAGGAAATTGTAAGGAGATTTACATATGATATTTCAACTCTTTTAAAATGATAAAATACTAGGTTTGAATGAGTTGTCAGTGAAATTATTTCTAGGGTGTCATGATTTTATTGAAGATGATTTAAGGAGATTGGTTGAGTCATCAAGAACCATAGGAAAAACTCTAGCATCCTTCAACACAACATTCATAGCCCTAATCATCAAGAGTGATAATTTGACTTTCTTTGAAAATTTTCAACCAATATCACTATAAAATCATATCAAATATTATTACTAGAAGGTTGAAAGGGATCTTGTCTCAACAAATATTTGCTAAACAATTTGAATTCGTGGAGGGGAGGAAAATACATGACATAATGGGGGTTGAGAAAGAATAATTACATTCTATCAAGAAAAGGGGCTTAGGATCTATGGTAGTAAAAGTGGAATTACTAAAAGAATATGAATGGGTGAGTTGACTCTATAAAGCTAGTACTTATACATCTGAGTTTTTGTCCTCTTTTAGTTGCTTGAACAATGAATTATATCAATTTTGTTTCTTTTTTCTATCGTTATAACTGGTGAAACATTTCCCTTCTTCAAGAAAGAAAGATGACTTAAACAGGGATTCCCACTATCATGGGCTTCAGGTTATTACGTCTAATTGCAAAATTTCTAATTAGATCACTAAAAGAGGCCATTGGAAACAATTGTTTCAAAAGGATAAGTGTTGGTAACTCCTATTATGTCACCCACTTTCTCTTCATTGATGATATGCCTATTTTTTGTCAAGGCTCTAGAAGAGTGGTTGAAAATCTCAAAGAAATAATTGATATTTTTAGCATGGTCACAAGCATGAAGATGATAGCTAAATTGATGATATCATTTTGGGGTATTTTTGAGAGGGTATCTCTCAATTGTTTCCCTACTATGTGGTTGAATTAGATGTAGTTTTGAAGTACTTGGGATTTCATTTAAAAGCTAGTATATATAAAAAGGGTGATTGGCAATGGTTAATAGCCAAGGTAGAGAAAAAGCTAAATACTTGGTGTAATTGGTGGCTATGCACAATAGGGTGCCTAATTTTGGTTAAAGCAAACCTTAAAGCTATTCTAGCTCTGTCATTGTTGCTTACATGGATACCCAAGGGAGTATTGAAAATGATCAGATGATTATGCTACGAGTTCATTTAGTTACGAAAAATAAGAAAAAAAGAAATTGTGACGGTTTCTTGGAAAAAACTAGCAATACCAAAAGCTCAAGGAGGACATAAATCAAAGAATATCTTCTTTTCTTTTCTAAGGATTAACTGCAAAGAATGTATAGTGATTAGTTCAATGTTTTGGGATGTGAGATCAAGTCATAAAGGATGAGTAAATAGCTTTATACTATGGGGGAATGGATAAGAAATTGTACTAAGAGAATCCAAAATGCCTCAATTATATGGAAAAACAAACAATACAACATTTTCATTCACTAAGAATTGACAAGTGTAGAATGTAGGAATGGGAGATAAAGTCCAAATTGAGTTAGATCCCTAGATTGAATGTAGATGTTCACAGGTTACCTCCACAATTGATTTGTGACTAAGGGACATGGTTTTATGTACTCAAGCATATTTCTAGACAGGATAGGGAAATCACTTGGTAACATCACTGGCTATCCTTGAGAAAGATAGGCTTAAGAAAGGGGGATGTAATTATGTGGCAGAGGTACACATAAAAATTAAAAGCCTATTATATTAGATTAAGAAGACAATGAGAATCATATTATTTGGTCATTGACTCTAATTCGGGACTATGTGCCAAGCATTACATACAAAGCTTTAGCTCCCGAGGGAGGAGAGAATCTATAGGCCCGATGGTGGAAAAAGGTTTGGAAATTCAAGTACCCAATAAACTCCAAAATATTCATGTGACTTCTTTTGAATTATGAAACTTTAACCTAGGATATTTCATAGAAGAGGAATATTTTGGGTACCTAAATGGTGCTATATTTGCAAGCAAGAGAATGAAACAAACTCAAATCTTATTGTGTTTTTCCAATATAGAAAACATGTTTGGGAATGAGTTAGAAGAAATGATTGGTTTGGAAAATGCTTGGAATGGGAATATAAAGAGAAATCTCTTTGGTGCACTAATAGGGAAACCAAAAGACATAGATCTCTTTCTTTAACTCTTGAGGGGGGTTTGGTTGGAACATAGAATTGTTTGAGGTTGAGGATACATTGCCTCCTATATATGTTGGCCAAGGTCTTATAATACTATCTACTTTTTCTCAATTTTTGGAAAAACAATATATGACAATTACTTGAAGAAATAATTAATAAATATTCTCTATGAGCATTCTTCAATGGTGTTTCAAGGACCCGCCCCAAGGGTGGTACAGGTAGGACACTTCATCCTTTTATACTTCATAGTATATCTTTGAAAGGAAGAGTTGACCAAGGACCAAATAACTTTTGTGAATTGATCGCCCTCAAATTAGTATTGATGCTAGTTTGAGAACATAATGTAACTCACATACTGAGAAAGTTTATCATCCAACTTTTGTTTCATAGTGGTTTGTTTTTAAAATCAACCTTCACTCATAGCTCTTTTGCACATGTCTACAAAGAATAAATAAGAAAACAAAATGACTTATCCAAAATAGAAAAGTCTTCCCAAATTATGAAGAATAAATTTATAAATATGTCTACCAAAATATAAATAGGATGGAAAATGACATATCCAAAATAAATAAATCTTCCTTTTATATATATATATATATATATATATATATATATATATATATATATATATATATAATTATAATTTTCCCTTATATATTCCTATTTTTTAATCACTTTCTCAATTTATCTAGTTTTTTTTGGATCATTTTCTCAATTTATTGTATAGATATGGATAAAACAAATAAGAAATGGTAACTTCTTACAATGTAATTTTTGAAAAAAAGAAAAGAAATGATAACTTCTCAAGATGTAATTTTTGAAAAATAATGAGAGAAAATAATTTTTTTAAGAGAAGTTTAATGTTATGACTTATTCTACAACCTGTGAAGGCTATGTGTAAGTATGCCTATGCTCAATTTGGAGTTGACGCCTCTTAAAAAAATATTCTTTAAATAGAAAAGCAATGTCAACTATAATAAAATAGGAAAAAAAAATATGCTATGCATATTTAATTAGTTGTCCATATGACCTAATATAATTTCATGTACAATAATTAGAAAAAAAAAATAGGCATAGTCAAAATGCCTTAGAAATTTTCAAAAACTTGAGTTTAAGTTGTTTAATCTATAAATTCTAGTGCCTAGTGGCTTTCTCAGGGTGTTGAATCCACTTGTGCATTCAAAAATGTATTTTAAACAACAAAAAATCATAATCTTGCTTGAGATTAGATGAACAGATTCTCTATAAATTAGACTAAGCCAAAAAATATATGAACAATATGTTTAAACTTTATATTTTTCAAAAAAATATTTTAATATTGTATAAAATAAAATATCCATTGTGGATTATAAATACAATATTTTAATATGAATTAATATTAACATATACTTAAAAATATGGGTGGATAAAATGGCTTAATACACATGTTATGAAAAATTACACATTATTTTTTAATGCACATATTATGAAAAATTACACATTATTTTTTTGCACTATAAAATAAGTTTGCATATTAAAAAGTTTGATCCTCTTAACTTATATCAATTTACTTAAAATAAATCTATGCTAATCTATAAAATATTTTTAAATATTCATATATAAAGGGATTACCATATATCTTAAAGTATAAAAAATGTTTTACGGCTTTTGATAATTATATAAATTTTTTTGTTCCAGTGATTGAATGATGAGTATTCTGTGGTGTCAACTTTCTATGGCCGCAAGTGTCGCCATTTTCCTTAAATATGAAAAACAAGTTATCCTTAAATCTTTCCTTGTGGATTTTTTTTTCAAGAATGGTTGGATTTTATTTATAGAAAAAGGTTGGTCGCAACCTAACATCACTATTACATAATGCATCAGCGATTAATTTTGGGCAACTCAGTCTCCATAGAACCCGAATGGATCCATTGGCCATTCAATGAAGAACCAACTTAAATACTTTGGCGTGGTTACAAAGATCGTTGGTTAATGTACAGAAGCCCACAAAAGAAAATGGAGACTGCATATCCAGATCTGATTCTCTCTGGTGGGATAAGGCGAGTCCTCTATTCTTGAGAAATTTCTGAGCATCTTCATTATCTCATTGATTAGATGAATGTGAGTGTTGGGATAGTATGCTTTAAGATCTGCTTTAGTTTCTGGAGCAAAGAAGTCTGAGTGCTGCTTTTGTTGCTGGAGCAGAGAAGTCTGAGCGCTGCCATCATGAGAAACTGCAATTTTTCTGAGCATCTTTGGTTCTCATTGTTTAGATGAATACGTGATGGAGAAGCACGAATTAAGGTTCTTTTTTTTAAGCTGGAGCAGAGTCATCACGCACGAATTAAGGTTCTGGTTTTGGAGCTAAATCAGAGAAGTCTAAGCGCTGCCCTCATGGGTATATGCAAGAAACCACTTTACTGCATGCGATCTACAGGAAATGAGCTCTGAGTCTTAAGAGTTATGTCGTTGTGGTATGATCAAGCCAAACAGGCGAGCCTCTGATTATTAATTCAGTCCATAGCAGCATGCTTCGAGCCTCTACAAAAGAGTCAATGGGGTGATGCGTTCTCTGAATTATATGTTCTGAGACACCAAAAACGAGCTATATATTAAGAAGATGCCAATGTTATAGCATAGAGGCCACAGAGTGTAAGCTACAAGAGTATAGAGCGAAGCGTGTGCGAGATTTTGGGCACTCATGGTAACAACAGAACTAGGATTCATTGCCACTAGTGACTGTTCTTGCTCACGGCAGAATTATATGTTAAGGTATTGGGTGCCATTTTGGTGCTTCATTGTTCTTTGACAGGGTACCTTGGGCTAAGAGGCAACCCATGTTTGCTCTTATGTCAGCTTCCTTGTTCAGGCTTCGGAGGATGTGGTAGAATGAAGTGGTAGTGAAGCTCTGCAACACTTTTTTTAGTCTTTCAAGGGTTTTGTTCAGCGCTGGGTTATTAAGATGGTAACCTGAGTTGAGGATTTTTATCAGGATTTCCGAATCCCCAAAGACTTGTAGGTTTATTCCTCTACTCCCCTGGGCTAGTTGAAAATCTTTGAGCAGTCCTAGAATCTTTGCTTGGTTATTAATGCTCAAACCTAAGCCCCAGTTTAAGCTGTCTCTTTTGTGCCCATCTGGGGAGTAGATTAACCCCCCTACTCCTTATATCCCCAAGTTTCCTTTGGAGGCTTCGTCGAATAATATCATAACTTTGCCCTGATTTTTCCCCCACTTTTGGAAATCCAATTCAGAGGTTCAAAGCCTCCATTCTAGATTGGGGCAGTGCAAGGAGGGATTCTTTTTATTGCTGACATGCCTCAAGGCCTCACCGAGCCAGTTGATCTCTTCAGGGAGGAGTGCATTGTCTTGCTTGTGAGGACATTTCTCATAAGTTTCTAGCAACAGGGCTTTGGCTTTGGCAACAATTACATTGGGAGTTTGTAGTCTATTGTTGAAGATGGCTTCATTCCTAGCTAACCACACTTCTGAGCAGATGTATTTTGGAATTACATACCATATTTTGGCCCACATTGATTTTCTCATCAGAGTGTGAGGGGAACGCTCTTTCCAGGAAGCGAATAGACTAACCACTGAGAGCTGCACTGGTGTTTGAGCCTTAAGCCCCAGCATTGCTTGAGACCATACTTCTTTAGTAATGGGGCAGTCAATGAACAGGTGAACAATTGTTTCTTGAGCTGAACAACAGAGAGGGCATCTGTGGGGTCCTATAATTCCACGCTTCTCTAAGTTATCTCCAGTGAGGACCCTTCTATGCATGAGAATCCAGCGAAACAAGTTAATCTTTGGGAGGCAAAAGGGGTCCCATACATGCTGCCAAAGCAAAGGGGAGTGGACCTATGGGAGGTGTAATTGGAGAGCTGCAAAGCCCTGAGATGCTGAGTAAGCTCTAGTCTTACCCCAACTCCATTTGTCCCTTGAATGAAGGTGCACCGGAGCCATACCTGAGATAGCTGTTAGAAATAGGTGAAGTTGAGGAAGCAACCTATCAGGGAGTCATTGGAAGGCCAGTTCAATCCAATTCCCCCGGGAATCCCAAGAGGAGATGTCAACCAGCTTGTGAATGCCATTCTGAATAAACGAGTCACGCAAATCTACAATTTTAGGGGCACATTTTAGAGGTTGAAGGCCCATTATCTTGTCTTCCCACATCCCAATTTTTTTTGTTTTGTTTCCAGGGACTCTGTAGAGATAGTCATTGAAGAACTCTCAACCTCGGTTGCATAGCTTCCATAGAGTAGTTCCTTTGCAGACAGGTCTTTCATCCATATTATTTATAGAGAGAGTATGCAGATATTTTTTAATTAGAACTTGACTTACCAAATGTTGTTGATTTGAGAGGATTTTCCAGAGAATCTTTCCTCCCATAGCCAGATTGGCCAAACTGGGATCTCTTACTTGAAAACCACCTTCTGATAGAGGCCTTTGCACAATGTCCCAACTTACTAGATGATTTTTTTTTTATTCCCCTTTCCTCCTTACCACAGGAAGTTTCGATTCAACTTAAATAGTTGTTCGGTGATCATTTTTGGAGCTAAAAGAAACGAGGCTTGATAGATTGGAAGGGAGGAGAGAATTGATTTTACAAGGATAAGCTTCCCAGCTGAAGTAAGCCATTGGCTTCCCCACGCAGTCATTTTGCCTTGATTTTGCTGATAATTTCCATCTAGTGAAGGGCCTTGCTAGTTCCCAATGTTAAAGGCAGACCTAGGTACTTGAGTTTGACCCAAGAGGCATAGCCTATGAAACCCAAGGCTTGAGAAATCCGGTGAATAGTTTACTGGTCTACTGACCAGCCATACACATCGCTTTTCCTCCTATTGACCAGAGCTCTAGATACTCTATAGAAACTGTGGATAACTTCGCTGAAAGCCTTTGCTATTTTAATGGAGGCACCTCCTATAAGGAGAGAGTCATCGGCGAATAAGGCATGGTTGATTAGGATTGTTCCTTTTATTGCCTTGATGCTTGGGAGTGTCCCCTTTAACTTCTCTGCTGTCAGCTTTAGACTCAATGAATCTACCATAAAAATGTACAAGAAGGGGGATAGAGGGCAGCCTTGCCTTATGTCCCTTATGGCTTTGAAGTAATTAGCCGGCCTGCCATTTACTAAAGGAGATATCCAAGGCTCTCCTATACATGCTTTAATTAATTTTATAAAATTAGAACTAAAACCAAAAGCAGAAAAAACTTGGAGGAGGAAAGAATTCCTTACTTGGTCAAAGGCCTTCGCCATGTCTAGCTTAATGAGCATACCTTGCTCTTGAAGTTGTTGGCTGGAATGAATGATTTCTTGCACCAAAATCAAATTTCCCAAGATATGCCTGCCTTTAACAAACCCACCTTGATTGGGAGAGATGAGTTTTTCCAGTAGTGCCTTTATTCTATTTGCAAGTAACTTGGTGAGGATTTTGTAGAACACATTGCATAACAATATTGGCATGAAGCAGTCAAACGCCACCCGGTTCGCTTCTTTAGGGATTAGCGCTAGGAAAGTGGAGTTTGTGCTTCCTCCCACTTTGGCTTTTTGAAGGAAGCCTTTGATCATTTGAAATAGATCGGCCTTGATGATGTCCCAACATATTCTATAAAAATGAATGGAGAACCCATCGAGTCTTGGAGCTTTGTCTGGATCCATCTTCCAGATGACATTGTTGATTTTGTCTTGAGTGAAGGGCTTCAGGAGTCTTGAGTTATCCTCCTCGTTAACCAGTCTTGGGACGTGAGAGAGGAAATATTGAGATTCCTCATCAATGTCCACACCTTATTCCTTGTACAGATACTGGAAATGAGAGGTTGCAGCCTCTTTTAACAGAGTTGTGCCTTTAAGGACAACCCCATCTCAGCAATGTGGTTTCTAGAAAGACGAGATCGGATTTGCTTGTGGAAGAAGGCTGGGTTTTTTCTCTCTAGACGCAAGCCAGAGATTACGTGATTTGAGCCTCAAGGATTCTTCCTCCTTTCTGAATGAGCGTAGAGTGCTAATTTGGAGTTCTTGCTCATTCTGAATTTCTGAGTTGGTGATGTCTTGTTGCTCCATGTCCATTTGCAAGTGATGCAACTACTTGATGTTTTGGTTTCTATGCGTAGTGGGGGAGTCAAAGGGATTTTTTATCCATTATTTCAAGGTTTTTTTTATGGCCTTTAACTTTTCTTCCCACACATAGCTGAGCAAACGAAGAACAGGGGTGGACCATGCCTTCTTGACTGTGTCCATAAACCCTTTCCTATCTGACCAGAGAGGGATGAATCAGAAGGGGATGGGCCCCAATTTTTCTTCTTCTTCAAACAACAAAAGAATAGGCTTATGATCTGAAGTCAATTTTGTTAGAAGTTCGCTGGAGATGATCATATCTTCGAAGAGGAAGGAGTTATGGAGTAGAAATATGTCCAACCGGGTTGATATGTGCTCTGCCCCAGTTTTTTTATTTGACCAAGTATATAGCCCTATTTTTGGCTTAAAGTCCAATAAATCCCTTTGCTAAATCAGATCTTCCACTAAGGGAAAGCAATGGTCCCTGCTACTGGTACCTCTTATTTTTTCCTTTGGATCGAGGATGATATTGAAGTCTCCAGCTAGGATTATATTCTTGGGGGAATAAGCATCAAGGAATTCAGACAGGGTTTGCCAATAGTCTTTCTCTCCTGCGTAGAGGACAGGGACATAAAGGTCGAAGAGGGTGAAGGTAATCTTGTTGGCATGGTGCCGGAGTTCAGTGTAGATCCAGTGCTGCATTTGGAAGGAGCTCTCAAGTTGGAATTTGTCTTCCTCCCAGAGGGTGGCAAGCCCACCGCATGTACCCCTTGCACTTACTGCTATGCCAACTTTTGTTTTCCATTTTACTTTTTTGAGCTCAAGAAGGGCATCCCCTTCTATTTTATTCTCTTGGAGCATGAGGATATCTGGAAATTCTAATTTCAGAAGGTTCTTCACTGCTTTAGCTTTTATGGGATTCCCCAGACCTCTGCAGTTCCAAGAGACTAGTCGCATCATTTACTAGTAGAGGGGGGGGGACCGTCCCTCTCTTGGGAGGCCTATTTATAGTATTTCTGCTGATGAACATCTCAATCGTTGATCCGAATTGGATCCTTAAACACTCTTAAAGTTCCATGAACTCTATAAAACTCATACCAAAGTTTTAAAGTACTATGGATGTTGAAGCTTATCAGAAATAACCTTTGAACAATGGCAATTTGTGGTCAGCACGGAACAACGGGGACCCTCAATCAAAGAGCACAGACCGTTGGCCCATGGTGATCGTGCACTGGCACAAATTGACAAACGGGAGGTCAAATCCAAAAACAGAGGCAGTTTCTGATACACGAAATCACGTATCGCAAGGCGTCCCCCTCAGTGAAGGAAAAGCCCCAAGCGCTCGGTCATGAGGAATAAGCATAAAACCATACAGAAATCGCCGATTCTGTCAGAAGGTGGGTCCTGCGCTAAAACCAGTAGGATATCGGAAGGGCTTCAAGTGGTAAGCAGGTTCGACTGAGTTTCGCCCGATGCCATACACTGGGTGACACGCGTCCAATGGATGAGAGAGAAAACCACTCACATCGCGCAGGTAAAGGTCACGCTACTTACCTGTGCGATATGGATGGAGACCGTAGGATCAAGAGGCTCCAGATCAATGGAAGAGAAATGATCTGATGGATGACCAGATTCAACGAGGAAATAGGCTGAGTCATATAAGATTTGAGGTTCGGCATGACCAATGAGTTGGCAGAGGAATCATTTTTGCGAGAAATCTTGGAGCAATGGAAATAATGACCGTTCAAAGAGAACTGACACTCAGTTCGTGAGAAAACAAGTGGCCACCTCTCTGTGAAGCGTTACATAGTGATGATGATGCAGAGTAGGGGAATTCAAGCGTACAAAGGTAGGATATCCAGAGAGTCGGGAAGCAGAAACGAACAGTCAAGGAGTAGATTGGCTTTAAGCCACAAACAGACAGAGAGCAAAGGGAGTAGGAAAAGAAGCAGAAAGCCGAAAGGCAAGAAAGAAGTGAATTACAGAGAACAAAGAAGCCAAGATGACCTATAGAGCAAAGGCAACATCGAGCAGACAAAGACAGAGACAGTTCGAGAGTCTGTGAACTCTAGAGAAGACTTGAGAGGTTCAAACAACTCTTCTGTGTATACCTGTCAGGTATTGAGTACCAAACTAGACTCATACCACTGAGACTAGTTGAGGTTGAGATTCAGTAAGGAAAGTCTGTGTACTCTAGAGACTTGGGGAATCCAAGTACAATCCTACTGATCATCATCTGTTAAGTGAGACTCAAATTGAGCTGCTTATTGTAAAAACTCTGATTTAAAACACAATAGAAAGGCCACTAGTGAAGGATGGATTGGGAGACGTAGCCCAGGAGGATTGGGTGAACTCTTTATTAAATTTGTTGTGTTTGTGTGTTTGCTTACTGTGTTCTCTTACTGTTTCAGTGTTTATGTATTTCGCAATCTTATCGATCCATTGCATAAAATAACATAGGCACATCCCAACACTTGAGTCTGTAATACCTTCATTATTTCTCTGAGGTCATTTACGGGTGATTTCAGATCAAGTGGTATCAGAGCTCGTGGTTGTTAAGGTTAGACAAGCTTGTGCTGCATTTTTGTTGTTGAATTCTAACTAGATCAAAACTTAAATTAGGAGAAGGAGAGTTGGTCGAAACTAACCTGGAAATTGGAAGAGCCTATCTTCAGAAGAAAATGTCAGAAGAAAGTCCCTTGGGACCAGACCCCCAATTTATAGATAGTTTCCTGGCCATGAGGTCCATGGTAGAGGAAATGTATAGGGACTTTAGGAAACATAAAGATGAATATTCATCAGGCTCCAAACAAGATAAAGGAGAAGAAGAGTCTCTCCTCCATGACCACTCAAAAGGCAAAGGGAAAGAAGAAAACTTTCTCACACCTCCTAATGGTCCTAAACATAAAAAAATACATCTTTGATTAGATTAGATGTTAAATTTGATTTACCAATATATGATGGAGAGTTGAATGCAAAGAAGCTAGATAATTGGATTAGACAGATTGATGTTTATTGCAGAGTGCAGAGTATCGACTCAGACAAGAGTAAGATTTAGCTGGCTAGCCTACGCCTCGGAGGCACTGCCTTGGTATGGTGGGAAGGTAGGACACAAGCTAACATGAAGAAACATGGCAAGATTCTTTCTGTCTGGAGTGAATTTTTATTTTTATTTTTATTTTATTTTTATTTTTATTTTTATTTATTTTTTTTTTTTTTTTTTTTTTTTTTTTTTTTTTTTTTTTTTTTTTTTTTTTTTTTTTTTTTTTTTTTTTTTTTTTTTCTGTAATTAAAAAGTAGTTTTATCGACTAGGCTTACATGCAGCAAGCCATGATGAGCTGACAAACTCTTCGCCAATTGAAAGAGAAAAGTGTACAAGGTTACACCCAAGAATTTAGGAAAAGAGCTTTGATTCTAGGAATTTCTTTAGACTCACCTGAGACTCTATTGAAGTACATAGGTGGTCTACACAGCTACATGAGGCACACTATCCTCATGTTTAATCCCACTAGTATAGATGGGGTATCTGTTCAAGCTACGCATCTAGAAGCTAGAGGAAAGAATGGGAACCCAGAAGTTGCGGGATCATCCAAGCCCATTGCAAGCAAGAATAAGGAGAAAAGAAAACATAAATGGAAAGAGAGGAAGGCCAACACTGCATAGAAAATAAAGTCTTCATGCACTCATTGTAAGAAGGATTGGCATGATGATGAGCACTGTTGGATCCTGCATTCGGAGTTGAGACCTAAGAAGTTTGAGGGCAAGAAGAAGAAGACTGCTGCAACTATTCATAAAGATTTGGGGTCGGACTTAGGAGATGAAACAACCATTGCAACCATAGGTATAAAAGGTAAAAATTCTGAAGCATCTGCTAGTAATTTTGCACAATCTATTAATAATGAAGAAAATGAGAGAAAAAGACACGAGGTTTTCCATATTCGAGTTATTTCCAAGCATCAAAAGATTGATACTTTGTTTGATAGTGGCTCACAAGTAAATTTAATTTCTGAAGCTATTGTAAAGAAGTTGGGATTACTGACTACACCTCACAAGAAACCATACCCATTAGGTTGGTTAAGTGATAAAGCACAACTACAAGTGACTAGACAATATAAACTTCAGTTTTCTTTTGGGTCAGCATTTGTAGATGAGGTTGAGTTAGATATAGTTCCTTTGGATATATGTGGAATTGTTTTAGGGAGTCCCTATTTGTTTGATAGAAAAACTATTTTCTATAGAGTTGAGAACAAGTATCTCCTCATTAAAGATGGAATCAAATATATTGTAAGAGCTCATAAGTTCAAGAATAATTATACTCTCATAAACTTAGGGCAGATGAAACGAATTGTAAATTCATGCAAACAATTTTTACTGATGGTTGTAAAGGAAAAGAAACCTGATAAAACCAATGTATTTGAGGGTTGTGATGCTAAAAAACAAGCTGATTTAGAAAAAGTTGTTTCCGAATATAATGTCTTGTTTCAAGAACCTAAAGGTTTGCCACCCAAAAAGGAAATAGTGCATGATATTAATTTACAGCAAGATGCTCCATTGCCTAACATTGGAATGTACAGGTTGTTCGCGTTAGAGAATGCAAAAATCAAGAAGCAGGTGCAGGAGTTGCTCGAGAAGGTGTTCATTAGACCTAGCACATCACCATGTGGGTCTCCAATCGTTTTGGTGAAAAAGAAAGATGGCTCGTGGAGAATGTGCATTGATTACTGTGCACTGAATAAGATAACAACAAAAAATCATTATCCCCTTCCTCACATAGATGATCTATTAGATCAGTTAAAGGAAGCTGTTTATTTTTCCAAGTTAGACTTGCATAGTGGATATCATTAGGTCAGAGTTGCAGAACAAGATGCATGGAAGACTGCTTTCAAAACAAAGCAGGGATTGTATGAGTGGCTAGTTATGCCTTTTGGCTTAACTAATGCTCCTACTACTTTCATGGGAATAATGAATGATGTACTTAGAAATTTTCTTGATGATTTTGTTATTGTATATCTGGATGACATTCTTATATTCAAGAAAGCGTGGGAAGAACATTTAAAGCATGTTAAGCAGACACTGGATGTTTTGAAAAGAGAAAAACTTTATGATAAACTCTCAAAATGTGAATTTGACAAAACATCTTTGAATTATTTGGGACGTATAGTAGGGGGTGGTGAATTGAAGATAGGTCCCTCTAAGGTGGCAATCATTGTAAATTGGCCTAAACCCAAATCTGCTACAGAAGTAGAAGCTTCTTAGAAGCAACACAATATTGGAGAAAGTTCATTTCTAACTTTTCCTTAATTGCAGCTCCCTTACATGCTTTAACATGTTTGAACAAGGTGTTTCAGTGGGGAGGTAAGCAGCAGAAAGCCTTTGACACCTTGGAAGAAAATATTAGTACAACACTAGTACTAGCACTGCCCAATATTCAAAGACCATTTGAGATCCAAACAGATGCTAGTGATTATGCCATGGGAGCAGTGTTGATACATCACAGTAAACCCATATGTTATCATTCTGAGACATTTAATTCTGCAGTAGTTAACTATCCCACATATGATAAAGAATTGTATGCATTAGTACAGAGTGTGAAAAAGTGGAAACATTACTTAATGGGAAAAGAGACAGTTATACATACTGATCATCAACCACTTCAATATCGAAACTCCCAAACTAAGTTGCAGCAATCAAGACACTATAGATGGATGGGTTTTCTACAACAGTTTCATTTAGTCATCAGATATGAAAAGGGCATACACAATAAAGTTGCAGATATGTTATCTAGACCAATTATAAATGCATCTACTTACTTAAGCATAACTCAGTATTGCATGAGAGCTACATGAACAATATGCTCAAGATATAGATTTTAAAGATGTATATGCAACTTTAAGTCAAGGCAAATGAGTAGAAGAAATGGATTATCACATTAAGGACCAACTCTTGTATCATTGTGGGAAGCTATGAATTCCACAAACTGAAAGAGTAAAGATAATTCGAGAAGCACACACTTCTCTAATATCAGGTCACTTTGGGCTCAGTAAAACGGTTGCACAACTGCAAAGATTTTGTTATTGGCCAAAATGAAAGAGACAGTTTCTAGATATGTATGAGGGTGTACCATGTCTGCTAAAAGCAAGCTCAACAACAGAAAACTAGGCTTGTAGACTCCACTACCAGTTCCTTCTCATCCTTGGGAAAGTATTTCCATGGACTTTGTTGGAGGACTGCCTAAATCTAGGAAAGGTCATGACTATTTATATATTGTTGTGGATAGGTTCAACAAAATGCGTGTTTTTATACCTTGTAACAAATAGATTATAGTTGAACAAACTGCAAAGTTGTTCTTTCAGCATGTATGAGTTCATTTTGGATTACCCACTTCCATTGTATCTGATCAAGGCACCCGATTTGTTGGGAAGTTTTGTTCGAGTCTGTGGGAACTGATGGACACCAAACTGAAGAAAAGCATAACCTTTCATCCACAAATAGATGGCCAGACAAAAGTGGTCAACATGATAGTGATCCAGTTGCTCAAAGGCTATTGCAGCATGCATCCCAAATTTTGGGATGAACATTTGTGTTATGTGCAGCATGTTTACAACTGAGCAAAACATTCTTCCGCATAGAGATCTCCTTTTGAGATCTGTTCTGGTTTCACACCAAGGTCTCCCTTGGATTTTGTCTTTGGTAAAGACATAACAGTTGATGGACACAGTGATGTGGGCAAGGCAACCAAGTTCATTGAACAAATCCAAGAGATTCACCATGCAGTACAGGAACAACTGGAAAAGAGCCAAGCCAAATACAAGGCAAGGCATGACAAGAATCGGATGGAGCATAGTTTCCAAGTTGGTGATCAAGTCTGGCTGTATATCAGCAAAGACAGAATGCAAGGTGAAGGTAAAAAGCTAAAGCCAATAAGGTATGGACCTTTCAAGATACTTGAGAAAATTGGTGAGAATGCTTTTTGCCTTGATTTACCAGCTTACATGCACATCTACTCAGTCATTAATGCAGACAACTTGAGACTATTTGAACCTTCATTAATTGAAGATCCCGAAGAGCAGAGTCAATTGCCTTCTATTGATTATCTATTACTTGAATATCTCAATGAATTGCAGGAAGACAAAGTTCTAGACAGGAAGGTGAGGACGACGTGCAGGGGAGATATTGAGTACCTCAGGATTGGACTCAAGGGTTCAAAGCCAAGCAGTGCAAAATGGATAAAGATTGGACAAGTGAGACAACTATACCCTCACTTAGTCGATGCTTGAAAACCAACTTTTGGTGGTCCAAAAGCTTTTTCAGTGGGAAGGCCGTGATCCAAATTGGATCCTTAAACACTATTAAAGTTCCCTGATCTCTGTAAAACTCATACAAAAGTTTCAAATTATTATGGATGTCGAAGCTTATCAGAAATAACCTCTGAACAATGAAAATTTGTGGTCAGCACGGAACAACGAGGACCCTTGCTCAAAGCACGCAGACCGTAGGCCCATGGTGACCGTGGATTGGCACAAATTGACAAACGGGAGGTCAAATCCAAAAACAGAGGCGGTTTCTGATACGTGAAATCGTGTAGCAGGGCATCCCCCTCAGTGAAGAAAAAGCCCCAAGCAATCGGTCACAAGGAAAAAGCATAAAACTGAATGGAAATCGCCGATTCCGTCAGAAGCGGGTCCCATGCTAAAACCAGCAGGATATCGGAAGGGATTCAAGTGGTAAGCGGGTTCGATCAAGTCCTACTCGATGCCATACATTAGGTGACACGCGACCAGCGGATGAGAGAGAAAACCACTCACATTGCGCGAGTAAAGGTCAGGCTACTTACCCGCGTGATATGGACAGAGACCGTAGGATCGGGAGGCTCCAGATCAACGATGGAGAAATGATCCGATGGATGACTGGATTTGACAGGGAAATAGGCTGAGTCATATAAGATTTGAGGTCCGGCATGACTGATGAGTTGGCAGAGGAATCAGTTTTGCGGGTAATCTTGGAACAATGGAAATAACGACCGTTCAAAGAGAACTGACACTTAGTTCGTGAGGAAACAAGTGGCCACCTCTCTGTGAAGCGTTACACAGTGATGATGACACAGAGCAGGGGAATTCAAGTGGACAGAGGTAGGAGATCCAGAGAGCCGGGAAGTGGAAACGAACAATCAGGGAGCATATTGGCTTTAAGCCATGAACAGATAGAGAGCAAAGGGAGCAGGACAAGAAGAAGAGAAAGAGAAGTAGAAATTCGAAAGGCAAGAAAGAAGTGAATTGCAGAGAACAGAGAAGCCAAGATGACCTGCAGAGCAAAGGCAGCATCGAGCAGACAGAGACAGAGAGAGTCCGAGTGTCTGTGAACTCCAGAGAAGGCTTGAGAGGTTCAAGCAACTCTTCTGTGTATACCTGCCAAGTATTGAGTACCAAATTGGACTCATACCACTGAGACCAGTTGAGGTCGAGATTCAGTAAGGGGAGTCTATGTACTCTAGAGACTTGGGGAATCCAAGTACAATCCTACTGATCATCATTTGTTAAATGAGACTCAAATTGAGCTCCTTATTGTAAAAACTCTGCTTTAAAACACAATAGAAAGGCCACCACTGAAGGCTGGACCGGGAGACGTAGGCCAGGAGGATTGGGTGAACTCCTTATTAAATTTGTTGTGTTTATGTGTTTGCTTACTATGATCTCTTACTGTTTCAGTGTTTGTGTATTTCACAATCTTATCGATCCGTTGCATAAAATAACATAGGCACACCCCGGCACTTGAGTCTGTAATAACTTCATTATTTCTCTGAGATCATTTACAGGTGATTTCAGATTAATCATGGGCTGGCTACCTTACATTTTTTGTCTTTCTGCCTCTTCTTCTCTTGCCTCTCTGTGGGATTTCCTCCCAACTCTTTTCGAAGGCCTCTTGGTTGTCTCATCTTCCGAAGATCCAGAGATCTTTGTAGTCTTCTTCCTTGTCATATTTGCATAGGATGGGGGGCTAAGGCCACCTCTTTGGATTCTGGTTTGGAGAGGGCCTATTTCCTCCTGTCTTTTATCTTCTTCCATAGTGGTGGCCTACTGTTCGTCCTCTTCATCTGCTGGATCTAGGAGTTTTTTTGGTGTACTGAGTATTTCAAAGGGATTGGTGGAAATTTCTACCCTTGGAGGGACTGAGCTCCCCTCCCCTTGTGCTGAGGGTGGGGCACCACTCCCCTTGGACACTCCTTTCCCTTTGGATCTACTGTTATGTTTAGCTGATGCTGGTTTCTGAAACTCTATCCATTGTTTTCCTTTCAAGTTCTCTGCCTACTCCTCTGATTGCTTTTTACAATGCTTGGCAGAGTACCCATATGCATGGCAATGCCGACATTTAAATGGAAGTTTCTCGTAATCTAATACTTGAATATGAGACCAATCAACCACCGTGAGCTTTATAGCTTAAGGGAGGCCTTCCTCCAAGTCAACTTCTACATAGATTCTCGCACAGGAATACTGATCCCTCCTTTCTGCTTGATCGATGTATTTGCTGAGTTTATTGCCTATGGTTTCTAGAGATTTGGGATTCTAGTAGTACAATGGTAAATGAGGCAAGCACACCCAGACGGGAACAACTGAGGGCACATCCTGAGTCGGATCGAAGTCCAATGTCCATATATTCAGGTACAAACCCTGAGGGCCCATGAAATACGGGCCATTTTTGAATATGAGATTCCTGTCCTCTATCGATTCAAATACGAAGACAAAGAAGCCTTTGTCAACGAAATGGTTTTTTATTCCTTCCTTGACAAGAGGCCACCAGTTCCTTTGCACCCAAGCATCTACAACCTTAAGCAAGGGCCATAACTTGGTGAACTACCCCATAAGCCCTCGTTTTGCTAAGTTCAAGGTCGATCTGCAAGGTTCTTTGGTCGGTAGAGCTACTGTGGGAATGGTTTCCATTCTTTTGACGAACTTCTGCTGGCTTTCATTTGTTGGCCATTTATTGCTTGCTACTACCAATTTCCGGAATACAGATAGATCAGGAGGAGGGGGAGGGACATGATCGGGGCCCCCTCTTGGGGCAATGGCGTTGTTGCTGCGCGCAGTGGATCCCTGTGCCGGAAGCTCCTTGCTCGCGCCCTAAACCCGTCCTCCTTCATGCATATTTTTCTGCAGGAACCGCTTGTGCAGCCGCCGCCTGCAATAGATCTCCGCCTATAGCTCTTGTTGTAGCCGTAACTCACCTGTTGCTAGGGCTTCTTCGCGCTTCAACAAGCTCCTCCCTCTAGTCTCGTGAGAATTGGGTCAATTTTAACAAAATGATTTTTCACCGGAATTTGATGATACAATTTCAGGTAACTTGTAAATTTTTGCTATTTAAAATACATTTTTGAATGTGTAAATAAATTCAACCTTTAAAAACTTTTTAGATTACTAGAAAATAGCTCATTTTATTTTATTTTTTCCGAATTTTAGTTAAAATTAATAAAAAAATCATTTCATTCATTAATTAAACCAGTGATATTTTAAAATAGTATTTATTAATTGAACTAGTGATCATTTTAAAATAGTATAATATTAAACTAGTGATATTTTAAAATAGTATAATATTGTATTTTTTTTGTAGAGTAATAAAATCAATAAATTTGACTTAAAGTTGAAGATAATTTAATTATAAATTATGAAAAGTGTTGTGAAAAATATGAATCAAAGTGTTAAGGGTAAATTTGTAAACAGTTAATTCACTTATCTCCGGTGCCTTATATTTTTAAAATATTTTAGAATTTGAAATAAAATTAAAAATGACCTGCCTTAGATTTTTAAAATATTCTAGAATCTCAAATAAAATTAAAAATGAACTACTCATAAAAGCTTAGTAAGTTACTTGACTGTAGTTGGCACTTCGATAATTTTAGTGCGTTTATATTCGATTATAGATTTGATGCTGTCGACTGACATGTAATATCTTTTCAAACACTTCTTCTACCACACTAAGGTAATTAAACTTGTGCAACGGTTTAATTAATTTAATAGGAAATACTAAGTTGCTTACATAATTAAATTTATAATTAAATTGTGGTTGGAAACACATTGATTTAAATTTTCTAATGTGATGTTTTCCAAAATTTTTCAAATATTTAGATTAAATTTTATTACTATTATTTAATTTTAAATATAATATATTTTATAAATTTTAATATTAATATAATCAATTATGTTGATAGACATAATTACTTTGGATATATTTTATAAATTTTAATATTAATATAATCAATTATGTTGATAGACATAATTACTTTGGAATACATTTTTTTTATAGTTATATTTTAATAATAAAAATTATTAAGGGGATAGTAGGTATTTAATTTCCATAAGATATTTTAGAATATTTTAAGTAGTACACACAATTTAAAAGCTAGAGGCTTATTCTACAACCCAGTGCGAAGGCGATGTGTAAGTGTGTCTGTGCACTTGGAGTTGACATGTGTCCCTCTTAACAAAAAAATTCTCTAAATAGATAAACAATGTCTCTTATAATAAAAAGGGAATCCAATAGAAATTTTTAATCTCTAAATTCGAGTGCCCAATGGATTTTTCATGTGTTGAATCCATTTACGTATTCAAAAATGTATTTTAAACGACAAAAAATCACAATCTTGCTTGAGATTGTATCATCGGGTTCCTGTGAAAAATTCTATAAATTAGGCTACCCCAAAAAATATGTGAGAAAGATGTTTAAACCTTATACTTTTCAAAAATATTTTAACACGTGATATCAACTTCATATATATCTATATTTAGAAAAAAAAAAAATCCATTGTGGGTTATGAATAAAATATTTTAATACCAAATAATATTAACATATATTTAAAAACATATCAATAACAAAAAAACCATTTTAATGTGCATTGACAAATGTAATCTCTAGAGCATTCAAAAATACAATTTAAACAATGAAAAATTACACATTGTTTTCTACACTGTAAAATAAGTTTGCACATGAAGAAATTTAGATCAGTGCTCAGGATTGATCTATGCTGGTTTCTAAAATAGTTATGTTTTTTTTTTTCTATTTTAATTAAATTCTTTAATTAAGAAAAATGTCATACAAACAAGTGTCATATGAAATGAGTTATGGATTTTTGGACATGTGGTATTGATAAGCCATAGTATTGACCCATATGATATTGTAACAGATTAATAATCTCAATGATAAATGGAGATGAATCTCCATGGTTAAAATCATTGTTACATATTTGTTTTAAATGTATATATGTTTAACTTATATTATTATTATTATTATTATTATTTATTTATTTTAATCTGGATCAAAAAATTTCATTAATTGTTCAAAAAGGTACAAACAAGCATCTTGTTGGCCAACTCCTCTCCTCGCTTCACTTTGATGAGATTTGTTAGCAAGAAGAGAAGATTTGTTAGCAAGGAGAGAAGTGCAAAAACATAAGAGATATTTCCATTTTCTACATGAGTCCCAATAGAAAAATGGCCAAATTATTCAAAACACAAACAAAACCAAGAAGCAAACTGTAATTTTCATATCAAGGGAGAGGATTTTGGAGCATGACCACCACCTGGTGCCACAGGAGGGTCATGCCCTTCATGTACATGATAGTCAACGTGCACTAATCACGCCTCAATCTCATCCATTTGATTGTTGTTGTAACGCTGACTGTGTCTCATTGAAGCAAGGTGTTCCATAATTTCTCCCTGGCTGTAATGGACGCCATTAACATAGGCTATGATTTTGTTTCTATCATCATATCTTTGTTGGTAGATAAAATCAAAGGAGGCCTAAATATCCCTTAACTGGTATTCTATCATAGCCAGGGAAGGTGGTTGCTCCACATGACCCAACGATTAGGCCCGCTCATGGGCTACCTTCCCCACCACATTTTCTCCTCCATCTACATCAACATATATCTCTGGAGATTCCCTCTCCCCTAGCCTTGAGGATTGTCGCCTTGATGAGCATGCCCCCATTGGCGCAATATATCCTCCACCTCTAGGTACCAAGATAGATAAACCAAGGCAAGGAACCACCATATCCAAGAGTGTCGAAACATCACCTCGCCCAAAAACACACCGCTCTCCAACAACATGCCTTTCACAAAGGGAGTAACAAACCAGAGCCCAAAGATGACAAAAGGATTTTGGGAAGCCCCTCCCCACACAAAGAAATAGGCCCATGCAACTAGACAGAACCTGAGATCATCACACCAAGAACAATTAGACCAAAAGGATGGCCCCACGCTCACCCAACAATTGGTCTGCATATTCCCCCTCTGCCGAACTCCCATTCAAGCAGACAGGAAGGAAATTGCAAAAAAGGAAATTTAAAACCACCAGAGCCCCCAGCTCTCTAGGTTGAAATCCATTACCCGCTCCTTCACAATTCATATCAAAAAAAATAAAGGGGTTTCTTGCCCAGACTAACCCCAAAAGACCAATACACCGAGAATTAATACTTGAATCCCCCGACATGCTCGACGACATGAGAATAGACTAGAATCACAATTAAAGGTAGGAATGAAAGATTTACTTGGACATTGACTTTGGAACCCTCACTAACGAACACCACAACACTGCACTTGGGTCGTGAAGGTAACCTCATGCTTCCCAGGTCATATCCCAATGTCGGACAACCATAAAAAACCAACCTTCATTCACTGATTGACCCAGGGTCCCAGTTAACTGTTTGGTCCTTAATTGCATGAAAAAATACTCCATCTATCCAAACTACATATGCAATTAGTTTCCTACACTAGCTTAGACCTCTGCTTGGCCCTCTAAAGAGGCCTCCCAATTGAACCAAGTAGGTAATGCCATTCAAACACCACAATTTCATCTTCTAGTTAATTCTTTTGCTCACCACTAGTAGCGTCAGGGGGATAATAACCCATATACCTTAACGAAGCTTAAGCTGCAGGCCACCAAGCTCGGTGTACTTGCCACTTTGAACATTCATTATTTCCACGTGTGTGGGCAATTATTGTTCCAATATGGTGTATTTCCCAATTTCGTCACCCCCAATGGGGAACTTATATTAATTCTTTTTATCATTAATACTGATTATTATTATTTTTAATAACATTATAATTTGGTTAATTTTAATGATTTTTTTTACTTTTAATATCTGGAAATGTATAATGACATAAGTGTTTTGCAGTGGTATGATCCGGATTGTCCACAATCTTTTGTTCATTAAGTTGACGTTTCAAACCCCAAAGGGGGTCCATCATCAGGACAAATCAGAAAGATAGAAGATGAAAGAAAGATCGTTGAGAGAAGAAGACATGAACCTGGATATAAATAAACCAAGAACCGTAATTTTTATAAGGGCCGACACTTGATTTCAAGAAATTTAATTAATTAATTATTTAATTATTCAAAAAATGACTCAGGATTATTTCAATTTATCTATTGATTATTTTAGTTTAGTTAATTTTTTATTTAACTAATTAATATGAATTTAAATTATTTTTATTTAATTAATACAATTTTA
>APFE031034379.1:88760-109698 GCA_000404065.3 Pinus taeda
TAATTAATTAATTTGAATTGAATTAAATAATTAATTTGTTTTAATTAATTAATTAATCGGAGCTTCGAAATGAAAGACTTTTTCTCATGATCTTATGCTTCTGAGTGTCTGGGGGGTTTATTTGTGTGATGAGGGTAAGCCAATTTTCACTGATTTCACTCCCATTGTCCCTGTTGAGGTTTTGCGGAAATTTCCTAAGTGTTTTGATGGGTATTCTAGATTAATGTTTATTGACATTTTCCAACCGCTACACTAATTAATTATTAAATGAATAAGTGATTGTATAATTTGAATTTAATTATTTTGATAGAAAATGCAAGTAAATCATTTAATCAATTTTTCTTATTCAATTGTGAAATTATATAAATGGTAAATTGCAATGTTTTAAAGGAATTTTATTAATGCAATAAGTTAATTAAATATTAATAAATTAAAGTGGTTGCATTGAAGGATCAGAAGTAATTTTGTTAGATTTTTTTTATAAGCCAATCTAATTTATGATCAAATTCACTTCCTATTAAATTTAATAATAGTCTATTTCTATAGTCTATTTATTACAGGTCTTGGAGAGTTTTCCAACTTGGTCTCATTTGTGAAGAATTCTCAATTTTAGTGACCTATAAGTATTTTTAGAATACTGAATGATATTTAGAATGCTGAATCATATATACCATGAAAAACCATTTTTAAACCAACACTACCAAAAAAACTCATTAAAACCTAGTGAAAAACTTAAAAAAATATAATGTTTAAACAACTCTTTATACTTAATAATGTTTTAAGTAATTATATCAAAATATTTTCCAATAAACATAAAAAATTATCAATTTATTCTTAATAGAATATTTGCTAACAAACTTTTATTAATAAGACTTATATCTTAAAACAAAACATTTTACAATTAAGAATGTAAAATATCTAAACATCTAAAAAAATCATTGATAAAAGTGTTAAATTAAATTTGTGATTACAATGTGTTTAACCTATTATAAAATATCAACTAAAAAATTGTTTAATAAAATCTTTACTAACGAAATTTTATTGCTAAAAATTGAGTTACATTTTAAGATAAACCATTTTATAATTAGGAATATAACCATCTAAATATTTAAGAAATGATTTGCTTAGTAAAAGTGTGAGGTTAAACTTGTAGTTACAATGTGCTTGTTTCATAATATTTTTATTCAATTTAGTCCATCTATCCTCAAGGAGTCACTGGTCAAATAATTCAACTATCCTTAGTGATTGTCTAATGGTTTCTTATTAAATTATTTTAGAGTAAATAATTTAATATAATATTTATGTGTTATGAATATTTAATTTTTTGATTTTTGAGTTGAGAAGTTTATTTTACAATTTAATATGAGGGTGATGTGTAATTTTGTCTGTGATACTTGGAGTTAACACTTGTTTTTTGAAAAATACTTTAAATAGAAAAACATTGTCTAATATAATAAAAACATAAATGATTGTATATATTAGGTTAGTTTTAATTAAAATCATTACAAAACATTAATAATATGTTAATATTACAATAAGCGTAATTTAATTTATAGACGAAATGACCCTTCTCACGACATGTTTTCTCGTTAATTTTAATCAAAATTTGGCATAGGTTTTAAAAAACTTGAGTGTAAGTTGTTTAATGTGCAGAAATAAAGTGCCCCGGTCACGACCTCAAGATGAGCACCCATGACGCACCGAATCTACTGGGCAAGGCAGGCGCCTTGGGTGTGCCTGCACAGTGGAAGGGCGCCCAAGGATGACACACTTGGGAAAATTAGTGATATGGGCGAGCTAGGCGCGTGGGTAAGGCAAGTTGGCAAGCCGGGTGTGTGGGCGAGTCAAGTGAGTGAGTTGAGTGCACGAGCAAGTCAAGTATGTCGGGTAGACAAGTGCGTGGAGAATTCCGGCAAGCTGATGAGTTGAGCATGTCGAGCACGTTGGGTGAGAGCACACATGGGCGAATGAGTGGGCAGGTGACAGATGTGTCAAGGGCACCGGTCAAGCGAGCGAATGAGAAAACGATGAACACTTGGGTGAGAGGGAGAGCATGCAAGAAAGGAAGTATAGATGCCTCAGGATGAGCACCCATGACTGGAAAAATCCACTTGGAAAAGTAGGTGCCTTGGGCAAATTGGCGATATGGGCGAGCTGGGCACGTGGGCAAGGCAAGTTGACAAGTTGGGTGTGTGGTCGAGTCAGGTGAGCGAGTTGGGTGCATGGGAGAGTCAAGTGCATCAGGTAGACAAATGCGTAAAGAAGTTAGGCAAGTGGATGAGACGAGTGCGTCGGGTGAGAGCGCACATGTGCGAAGAAGCAGGCATGCGATAGATGAGTCAAGTGCACCGGGCGAGTGAGACATGGGCGAACGACTATTGAGCGCTTGGGCAAGCGCACGACCAAAGGAAGTGTAGCGATGCTGGCACATTGGGCGACGCTGCACCCACAAGGGGCGCGTGTCCAACACGGGTGCCGGGTTGCGCTTGGACAAGCGCACGACCAAAGGAAGTGTAGTGACGCTGGCACATCGCACGACGTTGCACCCACAAGGGGCGCGCGTCCAACACGTGCGTCGGGTCGACAACCCGAGTTGTCACACCCCTACACCTGCGGTAGTCTTTCAACCGCTTATAGCGAGGTGCAACACAACCATTCGTTTTCTTTTCACCAATACTTACGATTGTAGACTATGCCTAACCACTTATCCTACTTAGTTTGTGTTTTGCAACCAAGTAATTATTAATGTTCCTTTATACCAATGAATACCCATACACATTCATTATCAACAACATTATACAATAGAAGTGCACAACAGTATAAAGGGAGGGGCAACTCCTTGCAATATGAGTCTGCCCGAATCAATATATATAATATTCTTTTACAAGTACAAGTTAAATCCTGGGAAACCCCAAATTTACACTTAGCTAATTTTCAACTTCGGCAAACTTGGTTGCCAAACTCGCCGGCGCCTCCACATGGTCGCCGCACGAGTCACCAACCCTTCGTTCACCTCGTCGTACGATCATGTTGTTTGCCCAACTTAGGCGCGCCTCGTCGTAACCAAGTCGCCACACACGGGCACCTCCGCATGAGTCACGCCTCCGTTTACAATCTCAACACTTCACTGTTTCCACAGTTTTGTCATGCCCGACGCGCCCTCACCCAGCCGCCCGTCCGCACAACCTCACCGTGTCATCCAACTCACCTCCGTGCATGGCGTGCCCTACCCGAGTCACCCGTTCAGCACCTCGGTTTGTTCGTTTAGTGGACGCCCTACTTGGGTCGCCCTATCGTGCATGCCTGCGTGGATGCCCTCATCGGCCACTCGCACACCCAGCTCGTCGGCAGGTGCACCCGTCATGCAGCCCTGCTCGATGCCTTCGTCCAAATAGCGGGCACCTTCACCTGCACCCTCGCCTTTCACCCAAGTCTGTGTGCTACCATGTGACTTCACCCAAGAGCGGGCGCATCAACTTCTGCACCTCTTTACGACCTGCACCACGCACTACACTTGATCACCGAAAGACTTCGCTTGAATGCTTGAGCGATGCCTCCAAATGACATCCACGCATTGTTTACTTATACCGTGGGTTGGCCGAGGTCTTGGCTACCCAGCCAACCTGCCCACGCCCTATACTCCATTGCAAACGCCCTCCAAACATCCGTCGGCCTTAGTTCTATGCATCACAAGTATAGGTTGGCTCGTTCAAGTTTGTAAGTTGGCCCGTGGGTTGAGCCCATGCTCCCCATGCTATAAAAATGACTCGCTCTCCTCCTCGTGTGTGTATTATAACTTGATGTCCACGCACCTTAAGTCTGAGCTCGCACATCCTTCGTTCTAAGCTGCACGTACACCAATAGCCGTCGCACTTCATGCTGGAGGTCGGGGTAAGAACCGCAGGTCCTTACATCCTCCCCCACTTAAAATCATTGTCGTCCTCGACAATATCTCATCCCGGCAACCATCTGTCACTAAGATCACCATACTAAGGTGCACACCCCATCGGTATGTCATACACAGGAAATTATCTCAATCCATGACCATCAACCACCCTGTCACAATCTCCACGTGCTGCTCTCCATCGTGGAAGGCTGGTCCCTCCATCTCAAGCTACATGCCCACTACAACATCTCATGTTGACCTCATCATGTGTCATCCTTGTGTGAACTGCTGCCATGATACTCCAACATAATGCTAACACATCTTTGTTCACTGACGTCCCCCATGTCTGAACTAGTTGGGTATCTAATCCAACTGTCATGCTCAAACCATGAGAATGCACATCCTCATGCCATCATCAGTCGTTTCTAAGAATGTCCCATCACATCCTCAACTCGATCAAGAATCCATCTCCATACAAGTGTAAGCCATGCTCAGGTCCATGAAGTAGTCCTCATCTCATCTGCAACATGCTGTCCATGATGTTTGGTACTAATGTGCTGCATGAAATCAACCACATGTACCCCAACATCATCATCCATATGTTTGCCTCCTCAGTATGAAGAGACCATCTCATCAAACTCCAACTCTCGATGTGCCACATCCAGGTCCATGAAGCAACCTCCATCATATCTGTATGTGCCATCCCTCAAGTCTGCCACAGAAACAAGTACACATCCATCTCATCTATCCATGTGCTGCCCATGATCATAGATTAATCAGCTCCCATGTGTCAAAAGTGTTTAAGTCTTGGCTCAACCCATGCCCAAGTGTTGCCACCAAGGCATCATTATCGTTGTAACTCCATCACTCCAAAGTGTCTCATATCGATCCTCCACACCAAGTCACTCTTTCAAGCCATTCCCATACATGTACTCGAAAGTATGCACCCCATCCTGCATCAAAGTCTCTGACCTTAGCTCCTCAATGCATCGGATCCTCTAAGTTCACCATATATGAAGTCTCCTTGGAAGTCACAACCTCATGTCATCATGAGCTCCATGAGTCATCTCCAACCAACACTCTAGCAAGCATACAAGTCTCGGGCCAAAGGTCTCTACAAGATGCCTCAGCTCTCCATGTAGTAGGAATGCTCCATAGTCTACTCACAACTCCATCCAAGTCCATGGCCTTGTTGTACATAAGTGCACAACCTCTCCATCAGCTCATAAGTAAAACACCTCCATGTCACACCAACAAATCCACCTGCACAACATCCCTGCCTTGGCACTCCTCATTGGATGCCCATAAGTGACACCTCTACAAGTGCTCCTACATAATGTCCCTACATAAGACTACCATGCTCCATGTCTCCAACCTGATGTCCATGACTAAGTTGCCCATGTAGTCCAACCAAGTAGACCCATCACAACAATCAGTCATCCTCATCCAAGTTTGCAATCTTCGGTCTAGTGAACTCGGTCACCCAACCATATCATCATCATCACGAGTCCCTTCCATCATAGCTCCCCCACTAAAGGTTCCACCAAGACTTCCTTCTTGGTCTCGGCCATGAGAAGTCCACCCAAGCATCATCATACCTCAAGTGTGTGCCCACCAACCTATCCATGAGTCATGTTGGGCACTTAGCCATTTCTCTATGTGGCTAAAGAATGACCCAATCCTCCACAATGATCATCATGTTCCTCCCTTGTCACGAGACCTTGTACCTTCTATCATAAGGTCACAAACAACCCCAAAAAGTCCTGCAATAGTCAACAATCCCTGCTTCTCCATACAAGGTCTCATCATAGTCCTCCATGGTAAGATCCTCCCTAGCATCGACAAACTGACTTTGCCCTTCCCTGCATACGGTCCATCTACCAAATGCTCAAGTGAAACACAAGTATCAATCATACTTACATCATCATCATCATGAGGCTTCTCCATATGAGTATCCTCATCCATCCATGTTTGCAAACTGCATGATCCTGGTCCAACTTGATCAATCTCAAGTTCATCCTCCATCGTTGTCACATCTGCAACATCCTCAAACATCACAGATTCCTCTTCCTTGTTAGCACAATTTGCAACTTCATCCTGCTCCATTGTCCAACCAAGTTGAAGAATTTCGTCTTCAACATTCGTTTCCAAGACTTCAAGTTTCTCTCGATTCCAGGGATTCTCATCTTTCATCTGCTTCAACCTGTATAAGGTAAGCAATAGCTTCCCTTCGCATTCTTCCAAACCTGCCATGTCTTGCCATTCAGCTTGGTCCAAGCATTAAGCTTCACCTCTGCTGAACCTGTTTCACCATTCACCAACTTTACCAAGTTCCTTGCAATCATGAATCGGCCCTTGTTCCACTTGTATGTGAAACTAGCTTCCTTCACCTGCAAATACCTACTTCCCCTATCATCAACTGTCAAGCTTCTTCAACTTTGAATCAGCTTCAATACCATCATCATGAGCAACCTTGCTTTGATACCACCTGTCATGCCCCTACACCTACGGAAGTCTTTCAACCGCTTATAGCGAGGTGCGACACTACCAATCGTTTTCTTTTCACCAATACTTACGATTGTATACTAAGCCTAACCACTTATCCTACTTAGTTTGTGTTTCACAACCAAGTAATTATTAATGTTCCTTTATAGCAATGAATACCCATACACATTCATTATCAACAACATTATACAACTCCATGCAATATGAGTATGCCCGAATCAATATATATAATCTTCTTTTACAAGTATAAGTTAAATCTTGGGAAACCCCAAATTTACACTTAGCCAATTTTCAACTTCGGCAAACTTGGTGTCCCAGCTCGTCAGCGCCTCCACATGGTCACTGCACGACTCACCAACCCTTCATTCACCTCGTCGCACGATCGTGTTGTTTGCCCAACTTGGGCGCACCTCGTCGTAACCAAGTCACCACACACAGGCGCCTCCACACGAGTTGCACCTTCGTTCACAATCTCAACACTTCACTGTTTCCACCATTTCGTCGTGCCCGGTGCACCCTCACCCGGCCGCCCGTTCACACAACCTCACTGTGTCATCCAAATCACCTCTGTGCACGACGCGCCCTACCTGGGTCACCCGTTCAGCACCTCGGTTTGTTCATTCAGGGGATGCCCTACTTGGGTCGCCCTATCATGCACGCCTGCACGGATGCCCTCACCGGCCACCCGCACACCCAGCTCGTTGGCGGGCGCACCCGTCGTGCAGCCCTACCTGACATCTTCATCCAAATGGTGGACGCCTTCACCCGCGCCCTTGCCTTTCACCCAAGTCCATGTGCTACCGTGTGCCTTCACCCAAGAGTGGGCACATCAATTTCTGCGCCTCTTTACGATCTGCACCATGCACTACACTTGATCACTGAAAGACTTCGCTTGAATGCTTGAGCGATGCCTCCAAATGACATCCACGCATTGTTTACTTATACTGTGCGTTGGGCGAGGTCTTGGCTACCCAACCGACCTGCCCACACCCTATACTCCATTGCAAACGTCCTCCAAACATCCGTCAGCCTTCATTCTATGCATCACAAGTATAGGTCGGCTCGTTCAAGTTTGTAAGTCGGTCCATGGGTTGAGCCCACACTCCCCACGCTATAAACATGACTCGCTCTCCTCCTCGTGTGTGTATTATAACTTGCTGTCCACGCACCTTAAGTCTGAGCTCGCACATCCTTCGTTATAAGCTGCGTGTACACCAACAGCCGTCGCACTTCATGCTGGAGGTTGGGGTAAGAACTGCAGGTCCTTACATCATCCCCCACTTAAAATCATTGTCGTCCTCGACAATATCTCGTCCCGGCAACCATCTGTCATCAAGGAGTGGAGTGCGTGACAAGCAAGGGGTGTGTAAGGACCTGCGGTTTGGGCGACTCCACCGTGCGAAGGATGTGCGAAATGCGAAATGAAACGAACCCTAGGTGAGTATAAGGTGTTGGGTGAGTTGAGGGGGCGGTCCCATGAGTTGGGCGTGCCAACCTTCCTCCTGGGCGAGACAACACATTGTGAACGAGTCGGCTTGGGCGTTGGGCATGGGTCGCCCGGGTGACATAACCCGCCACCCGCCCGTATATATTGGAGGGCATTTGGAGGCAAATGACCATCATTCGATCAACACAAGTTCAAACAAGGAGTTCTGTAGTGCGTGGATGAGCCCGCACGACGGGCGGAATTTGGGTGAAAAAACTTGTTCAGAAAAGTCGGGTGAAAAACTCGTTCAGAAAATTTGGGTGAGAAACTCGGGCGAAAAATTCATGCAGGAAACTCGTGCAGAAAACTCGGGCGAGGGCGAACTTGGGCGAGGTCGTTCTCGGGCGAAGTCGTTCAGGAAAAACTCGGGCGAGGTCGTCGGGCAGAAAACTCGGGCGAGGTCGTTGGGGCAGAAAACTTGGGTGAGGTCGTCGGGTGACCCGGGCAAGGTCGTTTGGGAGAGCCAGGTGAAGTCGTCGTGTGACCAGGGTGAAGTCGTTTGGGCGAGTCGGGTGAGGTCGTCGGGCGACCCGATTGAAGTCGTTTCGGCGAATCGGGTGAGGGCGTCTGGCGACCCAGGTGAAGTCGTGTGGCAAATCGGGTGAAGTTGTTCGGGTGAACGAGTTTGGGTGAACGGGTGGACGTGCGGACTGGCGGCTGGGCGAGGGCGCACAGTGCACGTCGGAACAAAGAATCGTGCAGATGGGCGACTTGGGTAGGGTGCGTCGTGCATGACGAAACGGTGGAAATGATGAAGTGTTGGAGTTGTGAACATAGGTGGGATTCATGTGGAGGCGCCTGTGTGTGGCGACTTGGTTATGACGAGGCGCGCCCAAGTGGGGCAACCAACACGATCGTGCGACGAGGTGAACAAAGGGTTGGTGAGTTGTGCGGCGACTGTGTGGAGGTGCCGACGAGTTGGGCAATCGAGTTTGCCGAAGTTGGACCTTTGGCTAAGTGTAAATTTGGGGTTTCCCAAGATTTAACTTGTACTTATAAAAGAAGATTATATATATTGATTCGGGCAGACTCATATTGTAGGGAGTTGCCCCTCCCTTTATACTGTTGTGCATTTCTATTGTATAATGTTGTTTATGTGAATGTTATGGGCTTTCACTGTATAAAGGCTAATAATAATACTTGGTAACAAAACAATAAACTAAGTATGAATGTTAGGCGTAGTCTACAATCGAAGTATTGGTGAAAAGAAAATGGTTGGTAGTGCCACACCTCGCTATAAGCAGTTGAAAGACTACCACAGGTGTAGGGGTGTGATAGGGTGGTGCTACATGGATGATCAAACACCATGTCAATCAAGTAAATGGAGAGGCCATAGTTCGCATGGAACATGTTGGCCGAAACCAAATAGAGAAGGCGACACAACCATATAAGTAAAGGATAGATGAACGAATTGAGGGGACATTCGCTCAAGTAGAAAAGACACAGTTTGCATGAAAACGAGTGTAAGGTTTGCTGACCGTAGAAGGAAGAAAAAGAAGACATGGGAAAGGAAAGTTGGCAATATGGCAGATCTGGGCACATGGGAAAGGCAAGTTGGTAAGCTAAGTGTGTGGGCTAGTTGAGAGCACGAGCGAGTCAAGTGCGTTAGGTATATAAGCACGTGGAGAAGTCGGGTAAGAGGATGAGTTGAGTGCGATTGGTGAGAGCACGCGTGGGTGAATGAGCGGGTGGGAAACTAATGAGTCGGGCGTGCTAGGGCAGTGAGACATAGGTGAGCAATCAGACGAGAGAATAGTGAATTCTTAGGCGAGCAGGTGAGTGCACAGGTAAAGGAAGCGTAACTACGTTAGCAAGTTAGGTGATTCCATTCCCACAAGGGGCGCACGCCCAACATGGGCACCGAGCCCATAACCTGGGAAATGGAGTCGAGTGCATGACAAGCAAGGGGAGGGCGCTGCACAAGTGAGAAAACAACATGTCGGCCAAGTAAATGGAGAGGCATCGGTTCACATGGAACACGTCAGCCCAAACCAAATAGGTAAGGCAACACAAACACATAAGAAAAGGAAAGATGAACAAGTTGAGGGGACATTCGTTCAAGTGGACAAGATACAGGTCGCATGAATACAAGTGTAAGGTTTTCTAACCACAGAAGGAAGAAAAAGAATACGCACAAACTACACAGTTGAGTTTTGGGTTTGTTGGACAAGAGAAGGTCCGTAGGCCGTACTGTTGTGACAAAGTCGAGACTTGGGTAACATTTGGCCAAGTAAATCTTAGGGTTTCTCTGTGGTGCACCAACATCAAGGTTGGGTGTGGATGATTGGTTTGTTCTTACAGTGAGCACAACAACAAGGCGTGGCACGTCTATTGTACACTTTGTAAATAATGAAGGCAATGCATTGCTCATAGGCATGACTAGCCGTTGTAATATTATGTACAATGTTTTATAACAGTTGGGGAATTTGAAAGAGAGTTCCCCCTCCCATTTATAAAATGTGTACATTGTTGGCCATTGTTTTATTTTCACTGCAGAACTAAGAAGAAGAAGAACAATTAAACAAAATAAACTAAGTGTGAGAAAGACGTACTCTGGCTAAGAGTAATTATAAAAGTGAAATTGTGTAAGTGCCACACGAGTTGCCAATGGGTTGGGTTGCGCATTTCCATGGGCATCGGGGCCATGATAGCCTAGAGGTTTTTTAGGGTGCTGAATCCATTTACGCATTCAAAAATGCATTCTAAACAACAAAAAATCACATTTTTTCTTGAAATTATTTTGAGGATTCTTGTGAAATAAGCATATTTCGTCTATAAGTTAGACTATGCCATTACAATATAATATGAAAAAGATGTGGTAAAAATATTTCATTTTCACTCTTGAAATTATAAAGAAAATATTTCGATGTATACATTAAATAATGTAATTTTATATAACTTTCTAGAGATAAATTAATTGAAATTAAAAAAGAAAAGTTCTGCCTCTTATAAATATTTCAATAATGTCCATATATATACAAAGAGAGAGAGAGTTGATATTGAACTTAGCAAAATATTTTAATGTTTAGAAGGAACAACTATTTAAAGGTAAAATAATTTAGTTACTCTTACGAAGAGGAAAATATGTAACTCATTCAATTTTTAATATAAAATAATATTAATAATAAAATATTCAAAAATACAATTTGAACAATAAAAAATTTCACATGGTATAGAGAGAAGACATAAAACCACTATAGATTCATCTTAACCATAGATTTATCAATTACTAAAAGAGATAAAATCTCATTTTTACATTCTTAAATTGTTTTGGATATAATGAGATTTGATGCTTCTCAACTCTTGGTAGATTCATGATTAAAATATTTTATATTAGTTTACCTATGTTTTTAATTATTAGACATCATATCTATATTAGTTTACCTACATTGGACTAATATGACATAGCCATATATCATAAATTAAATGTACATTGTAATAAATTATTTATTCTTAAATATCTTGTCAAACAATCCTGATTTTTTGTTTAGAAACCTAGAATTTTTAAACAAAGCTATGCTCATATGTTGTTCCCACTGCCACTATGCTACCTAAAATATCTAGTATCCCTAATTTTCTCTAATATAAGGTATATATTGTGATTGTTAACTACAGCTGATCCACTAACTCTTACAAAATAGAGTTTGATAATCACAATTTTGAGAAGATTTGAGGATATGACAAAATATCCAATAATGGTCCTGATGATGGATCCTCATTGGGATTTGAAACGTTAAAAATATTGGTTATTATTGTGGATATTATGAAGCTTAACTCAACAAAAAAATGAACCACAAATGCCTTAAATCTAGAATTATTTCCCTATACGGAGGGGATACATGGAGGGAGATCATTTTACTTGAAAATTTTAGAATGAAGATAGCAAGAGGAGTTGTGGACCTCCAATTTTAGATATTTATCCTATGATTAAGTTCTTCTATTATCTTCATTCAGAATGGTCCTGATAATGGATCCCCGTTGGGATTTGGAACGTTAAAAATATTGGTTATTACTGTGGATATTCTGAAGCTTAACTCAACAAACAAATGAACCACAAATGTCTTAAATCCAGAATTATTTCCCTGTACGGAGGGGATACATGGAGTGAGATCATTTTACTTGAAAAATTCAGAATGAAGACAACGAGAAGAGTTGCAGACCTCTAATTTAGATATTTATCCTATGATTAAGCTCTTCTATTATCTTCATTTAGAATGGTCCTGATGATGGATCCCCGTTGAGATTTGAAATGTTAAAAATATTGGTTATTACAGTGGATATTCTGAAGCTTAACTCAACAAAAAATGAACCACAAAGGTCTTAAATCTAGAATTATTTCCCTGTACGGAGGGAATACATGGAGTGAGGTCATTTTACTCGAAAAATTTAGAATGAAGATAGCAAGAAGAGTTGCGGACCTCCAATTTTAGCTATTTATCTTATGATTAAGCTCTTCTATTATCTTCATTTAGAATGGTCCTGATGATGGATCCCTGTTGGGATTTGAAAAGTTAAAAATATTGGTTATTACTATGGATATTCCGAAGCTTAACTCAACAAAAAAATGAACCACAAATATCTTAAATCCAGAATTATTTCCGTGTACAGAGGGGATACATGGAGTGAGATCATTTTAATCATAAAATTTAGAATGAATATAGCAAGAAGAGCTACGGACCTCTAATTTAGCTATTTATCCTATGATTAAGCTCTTCTATTATATTCATTTAGAATGGTCCTGATGATGGATCCCCATTGGGATTTGGAACGTTAAAAATATTGGTTATTACTGTGGATATTCCAAAGCTTAACTCAACAGAAAAATGAGCTACATATGTCTTAAATCTAGAATTATTTCCCTGTACGGAGGAGATACATGGAGTGAGATCATTTTACTTGAAAAATTCAAAATGAAGATAGTAAGAAGAGTTACGGACCTCCAATTTTAGCTATTTATCCTATGATTAAGCTCTTCTATTATCTTCATTCAAAATGGTCCTGATAATGGATCCCCGTTGGGATTTGAAATGTTGAAAATATTGGTTATTACTGTGGATATTCTGAAGCTTAACTCAACAAAAGAAGAGATGGTAAATCAAAATAAAAAAGTAGGGATATGGAAAAAAAAAAAAAAAAAATACATAGAAAATATAACAACTACAATATAGAATGCATTATTTTAACTGAGTTGTTTTTAGTGAGATTTTTTGGAAGTTTTTCTGGTGGGTTTTCTCGATCTAATTTCTCTAAAACTTGGTTGGAATTTATTGAAATCATAAGTTTGATGGGTAACCCTTGCACATTCCAAGTGCTTTAGGGGTTTTCAGGGTGCTGAATCACTATATACAGTCAAAAAACCATTTTAGATAACAAATCAAGATTTTACCTCAATATTTTCCGCCGGATTTCGGCACCGAAAAGTCCAAAAAGTCGCACTAAAGGCAACTCCTATATTAACAGGTAAACTTGTATTGTTATTAGTGTAGATTTCTATTAACTCTGTATTTATCTTTATTTATCAAGTGTTGAGGGATTACATTTTTTGAGAATATTTTTTTAATGTAAATTTTGAATAAAGGTTTGCATATCAAGAGATTTCAATCTCTTTCAAAGCTTGATAAATTGAGAAATAAAATGAACCTTTTCTTATAAATTAAAATAATGATTCATATTTATAACCATTATATTTTAAAAATCCATATTTAAATTTATTATTTAACATATTTAAATACTTAATACTCAATAAAACTCTTTTATAAATTTATATATGTGCCAATACTATGCATATCACATTAAAATTTTAAATTTAAAAACCTATACATTAAATTGAAAAAAAAAAATATGTGAAGGAAAAGTGCGAAGCTTTTATATATACAAAGAAATGTGATGGATGGATTTTGGGCCAAAACCCTTACAATAACAATATGAAATTTGATAGTAGATGTATTTGAAAATATTTACATTAAAAAATCCAACACCGACACTTTCATTCTTGCTTATACAAAAAACATTACAGCTATAAACATGACAAAAAGACCTGAGAATCAAACAATATTTGCAAGGAAACATAAAACATACATAGGAATTGTGAAAACTGCCATAAAAAATCTCTGATGATGACGACCATCAGTTGCGTCTATTTCTAGAAATATCATCTCCATCAAGGCGATGTGGTTTTTTATACATAGAAGTTGCGCTAGGACCATTGCCACCCAAACCAACTTGAATATTTCCAGAGATGATATTTTCTAATGTTAGACTCGAGCATATAGGGGAAATATCTCCTCACGTAATCCATTTAGAGGAAGCTCCATGTTACTAAGGTGGTGCAACAAATTTGCTTCCAAAAGAACCTTAAAAGACTATTGCTACTTTTTTGCCATATTGTCATCCCTCTGCTTAGCTTACAGGAAGGCTTTGGCCACATCCAAGATTATGTTGAGAAACAAGCCATCGTTAACAAGATCTAGAATCTTCGGAGGCTCTATCATGTCCAAAGAGGTCCACTAAGAGCAATTAGAAGATACACCAACCAGGTTGAACTAGTCTCTAGGAAAGAATGATATCCCATAGAAGCCCAAGAGAGCTCAAGGAGCCATTATAAATGCCATGTAGGAACTTTTCCACGAGCCGGACTAAAGCATATAATCGATAGCCGAACCAAAATATTTAGGAATATAATGAGAATACTAATAATGGGAGATGCAAGGTTGCAATAATAAGTTCAACCCTCTGCACGAAGAGAATATCATATTTTCCACGATCCCACCAACTCCCACCAAAGACAAATCAAATACAAGTACCTTCCCGGAGAGAAGAAATTTATTAGAGCCTGCGACTTGTTGTAACGAATGTGGCACTAGGGAAGAAATTTGATTTTTCGTGGTCGAAGAATGTAATACATCCAAACCAGAGATCCCATCAACCTTAATACACACACTGGGAACTAACCATAGTGCGAGGTAGGAAACCTCAACCCGAGGAGAAATAAGTTTCTAATGAAATTATACAACTGATCAAAGATCATATATATTGGGATTCTGATCATGATTAAGGAAAGGGGGATATTTTTTTTATCCCCTAATTTATCTATATTTTTCCTTGGCCCATGGAGGATCCTTTTTTTTTCCAACATATCCGCCATCAAGTTTAAATGTCTATATACATGAAAAAATATAGATGCTCAAACTAGGGGATGATTAATGAAATCCTTTAGAGTATGGGAGAATTATTTGAGCACATCACTTTTTTGGCTTTGATAACTTGTCAGATAACTAGCATTTAGTTGCAACATACCAATAAATTTAGAATTTTCTTTGCAATAACAAGTTCCAAGCCTTTCTACAAAAAGAGTAACTCAGCTTAATTGTTGGTCACAGTTCCAATACCCCATGTGAGTTGAAACACAAATTCTTCATTAGGGCTAAACAAGGCCCCTTCCGCTCCTGCGTCCCCCAGATTTCCAATCGATGAGCCTTCATAGAACAAGGTATATTTATTTCTATTCTTTCTCCATTGAATAAAGTTTGATTGAGTGAAACATAATCTGGGAACCTTATTGCATGGAGGACAAAGCATTTTTCTGGTTGGAAGATGGAATTTCCTGTTAACATGGATCCATTCATGCTCTATTGAATTTAGTACCTCCAACTCATTATCATTCAATCCCCTGGAGGAAATGGATTCAAAGAGAAAGGATGCCACTTTGAAAGCAATTGACTATGGGTTTGAATACTCATTATTGAATATGGCCATGTTCCTTGTGATCCAAATATTCCAACAAAGAAATTTGGGAAGGGCTTCCCAAGATTAGATTGGAAGAGATGACGCCTTTCGAGTCTAAGGGTATTTTGACTTCCATATCTTGAACATTTCCACCCATGATCCAAGAATAGAATCAATATAATACACAAGAGCAAATGAAACATGAAAAGTTTCTAGAGAAAGGGGGCAATACCATAATATATAAGATATGTTTTCCTCCACATTAAAACATAAGACACAACATGCCAAACCATGAATATTCTTTTCTTTTTTAAGATTTTCAACCGTGAGGAATTTCTGGTGGAAAAGGGTCCAACAAAACATATTGACTTTTAGAATGTCGTCCTTGCTCCATTTTTTTTTACCATAATTTGCATGGAGGTGGATGGAGAATATTCTTAACCAAATGATCATATCCCAATTTCACTGTGTATTTATGCTACATACTTAACTTCCATGTGCGTAGATCCTGCATAGAGATGGAAATCAGAGCCAAGAGTTTTAACATAGCAATCAAACAATCCCATTGTGACCCAAGTTAAATCAACATCACTAGTCTTTCCCACCCTTTCCATTGTCCTCAATTATCCCAGAGAGAAATGTCTCTTAATTTTAAGAATTCTCTCTGTTGCATCTAATTAGCTAATTCTCGAAATTTCTTGACTCCTCCCAGAGGACCATTAGGAGAAAAATTATCTTTCAAGATATTAATTCTAGCACCATTCCCTTAACAAAAACTTAGATGATTGATAATAATAGGGGTGGCCTTAGTACACAACTTCCGAATTTTGGATCTAGGGCCATACCAGTTGAATGATTCAAGCTTGAGAAAATGAGTTTTATTGAAATAAATTCTTATGAAATCCAATTTCCACCATTCATTCAATTCGAAATTGATCCTCCAAATAATTTTAGGTCCAAGAGAAAGGTGCATATATAAAGGATATTTCACTACAAGACCACCATTTTCCTTTGGGAGATGAACAATGTTCCAGTGCACAAGATGGAATTTCTTTTCGCTACTCTTACTACCTTGCCATATAAATTTATGAATCAAAAGGCTCATTTGATTAAACAAAAATTTTGGAGCCAGAAATCCAGATCATAGATAAAGGGGAAAGAGGATACAATTGATTTCACCAGGATGACTCTACTGGCTGTGGTTAACCATTGAGTTCCCCACAATTGGATTTTCTTTTTGAATTTATTTTACGTTTTGTACTAGAAATCAAAGTTCGAGGCTCCCAAGGAGATTGGGATTCCGAGGTATTTAAAATACTAGTGTTTGGGCCCCATTGAAAATTCCAATATCTTAGACATCTCCATGAGGTTTTCCACAAAACTATTCCATTTGAAGATCATGCTCTTTCTTTTGTTGAATATGATCCCAAAGAGGTCCAAATATTGATTCAAGACTTGTTTAAATTGCACAATAATTTTCTTTGAAGTGCTTCCCAGGAGAAGAGTGTTATCAACAAACTAGGAGTGATTAACATCCCTAGTATTTCTTTATATACTTGGCCCTTTTAGTATTCCCTCAACCCTAGCCTGCTCCAAATTCCTACTAAGGCTCTTTCCTACTAAAATGTGTAAAAGAGGTGAGAGGAGATAAGCTTGCCTCAAGTCCCTGGACGTCGAAAAGAAATTACAAGGTCGATCGTTTATCAATGGAGCGATCTAAGGATTACCAATATATGCTTTAACCCAAGTGATGAACTCCCAACGGAATCCTAACTTTTCCATAACTGAGAATAAAAATGCATTCAACAAACAAGAAAGTTTAAAAAATAGTGGCTCAGCTTAATAAATCCATGAAGGTAGATGAAATCAAAGCTGATATGTTGAAGGATTCGATCTTGGGTGCCTCCAGACTTCGACTCGTCCTATCAGCGAGAAACGAGAATTATCACAAGCTTCTTCCCCTTTTTGAGGTTCTTATGCATCGTCCTCAAGGTATCCTTTGTAACCACAACAGAAACTAATGATGAAGATGGATTCTCATCGCATGGCCAGTGGAACATCGGATTTTGTTGATGTTATGTCGACTTGAAGCAATCTGTTGAAGCACTATGTAATAAAGGTTAATTAGGATTCGGCCCAACCTTTCAACACTAAATAAAAACTAATCGCTCCTATTAAAAAAATAAATACGAAATATATACCCTAACCAAGCTAAAAATCAAGCTTTCCTAAGTCCAATGATAGTCTAAAAAAGATAAATAGAGTCGATTTCAAAGGTCCTAGAAGGTTAGGCAAAGAAAACCACTAAAGAACATCTTGTTCTCTAGTGGAGTCACTAAATTGTTTTGGTAGATAAATTCCTTCATACAGAAGCAATCTCCCTAGAACTAGTGGCTTAGTCTAGAAACAACCAAGACAAAACTATAATGTTTTCCTTAGAGACATTTGAAATATGGGAAGAAAACCTACTTGGAATCCAATGCAAGCTTCCTTCTTCTCTTAGCTTGTTAGCTCCAGATCGATCTCCAATTTATATAAGTGAAAGTTGCAAATCATCCAACACAAGCAAGAGAACCAAAACATACAAATAACATATACAAACAACTCTAAACAAGAAGTCAAGGATTCATGATCGACATATGCATAAATAAGACATAAGTATAGGAGAAAAAATGCATTTTTTTATTAATAAAAATAGGAAAAAATTACAACGCTTGTAGGCCTTGACCTTGTAGATCTCTCCTAGCTATCTAGTCATTCCTCTGCCACAATAGTAACCCTCAATTACACCTTAAGCATGTGGTTGGATTATGGACCTATAGGCACAAATGGGCAGCATAAGGGCATAATTCAGAGTCTCCAAAATCCAACCTAGACTCTATGGGAGAACATGAATTTATAGGGTAAATGAGGTGGTTTTGTATTTACCATCCTAGGGCTTAGATCCACATTAGAGGGAGGTAAGTTCTAGGAGATAAGAGACAATACCTCAATAGTAGGAGTTCAAGATCTTATCCAATAGTAAATCGTTAAAACCACTTTTGAAACTTCTAGAGAGAGAAACTTCGAAATTAATTTTTATTTTTCCTCATTTCCAGGTGTTCATCGCACTTTCTGGGAAATAAAAATGCATTGGCCAACACAACTTATATGTGTGCAGCCTACATCAACGAAGTTTTCCTTGAAGGTAAGGGTGATGATCCATAAAAGTAGGGTTTTTAGCCAATGTAATCTAGGATTCTTGTAACTTATGGAAAGAGGATGTTGTTGGCTTTGTAGGGGATGATTATAAAGTGTAAAATGGATGATGATAGATCCAGGTTCAGGGTCGTTTATTTGGATGTGAAAAAATGACATGTAACACCAAGGTAGTGAAAATGAGCACCAAAAAATGTTAATTTTATGTCCTCACACCAATCACCATTCGCTCACCTTCCCATATGTAGAAAATTTGTGTTTCTATCACCAATGATAAATGTATGAATACCATCCCTGTGTTTTTTATATTTATATGGATTTAGCTTTAAAATAATGTAATGTGAACCAAGGTAAAAAATATAAAAATTTGTAATAGCAAGAGAAGTTGGAACATTACGTTTGGAATTTGTTTACCATTCAAACGAAACTGCATTGTAAGTGGTCCATGAGCAATAACAACAACAGTAAACTCCATCACCTTAGCATTTTATTGTCTATCTTCTTTCTTCCTTGACATGTATTAAATGGTGTTGTTGTAGGTGCTACAACACCCTCCAAAATTTTGGCTTACGCTCAAATTTCAGAGCCTTCATTGGTATTTTACATTGTTGTTGCAAACACTAGAGCTCATTTCATGATCTTTCTCGCAATTCTTTCATATATTTTGCATGTTGGCTTAGCTATCGTCTTTTGGCATGTTTGGCTATCACACAATGTTTTCAGGCCCTTTTTTATGGTTTTGAAGGTTTTTCTTTGTGTATATGAGTTGTCTCAACCATGTAAACATATGTCACATCCATACACAAAGTCTTAAGCATTGTCACACAAGTGTCATCATAGTCGTCCTAAATCCTGTCTTAAGTGTCGTGCTTGTTGTATTTTGTCATGAGGCAATAACACATAGGGAAATGCTTTTTTTACATGTTCCTATGATCTATGTTGTCATGCCGTCAATGTATGATAATTTTGTGATCACATTCAAGGTTCATCACAGTTCATCACCCATCCCACACTAGGCCATTTTCGGAAAAACTTCCCGACCGAGCAACTTAGCTTCACTGGGCCTTGACTAAACTACACACTACATAGACTTAGGTCTCTAAGTTGTGACCTTGCTACTTGTAATTGCACAATGTGCACTCCCTGTCCTCCAGGGTTGCTGCTCTTCTCCATTCCTAAGCCTAGCTCCCGGCCTTGACCTCCAAAATTGCACAGTTATGTCTCTCATTCTTCCTTGAATTATGCACTTCACATATTCAACCCTCATGCTTTTCCCTTGTCTACTAGAACTGAGCAATGCACAGAATCTCAACCTTCTTTGGCATCCAAAACTGCACAAATGTTCCTCCCAATGTCCTTTCCCTTAGTTGAACCCCTCTGCCTCTATAAACTGCGCAGTTATGTCCTTCAAGCCTCCCTGAATTGTATATTGCACAATCTTAGCTGCCCAATTCCTTAGTCTTAGTTTTTCCTCCCAGGGTCCCATCCCGAAGCCTCCACTTCCTCCTTGAATTGCGCAATTTTTTCCCTTAGTGGGGACTATGCAAATTTTTCCCTCAATGGGAAATGCGCCATTTTTTACCTCAGTGTGAACTAAACACATTTTTCCCTCAGTGGGAACTGCACAATTTTTTCCCTCAGTGGACACTGCACACGTTTTTCCCTCAATGGGCACTGTGCAATTTTTTCCCTCAGTGGACACTGAGCAAATTTTTCCCTCAGTGGGCATTGCATAAATTTTTCCCTAAGTGGGCACTACATAAATTTTTCCCTAACTGGGCACTACACATTATTTTCCCTCAATGGACACTACACAAATTTTCCCCTCAATGGGCACTACGCAAATATTTCCCTCAGTGAGGACTACGCAGAAATTTACCTCAGTCTGGCCTGAGTTGTGCATTGTGTAGTCTTAGTGATCAAGCTTGAACCTTGGCTTCTTAAACTGCGCAATTGCGTAATCACTAGGTATTTCACGAATCCAAATTCTCTATCTTAGGCTAGGGGTTTTCATACTGATGTCGTCTTGTCATGAGTGAGTTGTAGATGCAGGTACTCTCTTACCAGGGAAAATTTTAAGAACCCCCCCTAAATTTGTAAGTATAATAAATGGGCGAATCTCCATGGTATATAGGAAA
>APFE031034393.1:0-21628 GCA_000404065.3 Pinus taeda
CCTGGGGTTCCTATAGCTCGTGTGGAAGGTCAGTTTGGTTTTGGTTTGTCAATTCCACTTCCTTAACTTTACTTGGGGATTTGAATCATATCATAGTAACTCTTCATCACATTTTTACCACAGTGGACCAATTAGCTTGGGTAAGTGTGGGAGGAGGGGTGTTACAAAAATACCCCTTATGGTATTAATATAAATAGTTTTTCCATGGTGGAAATTAAAGTAGAAAACCAAGTGGTCTATCTTCAACGGGATAATCATATACATGCATGAGAATGACAAGAGAGTTCAAGAGAATTTGACCTATAAGGGTGGAAGTCTAACTCGTTAGATATAGGAAAGTTACATGTTGGGTATGAAGAAAACATTTGTAAATGTCAGGGAATTAATTGTACCTAAAAAATTCTCAACAACATGAAATATGAGTTACAAACTATTAAAATAAAATAATATTAAAATTCGAGACAAGTAAAAGTCCAAAAGAATATTATACTTGAAGAAAATATAGAGAATGACAAACCATAATCTCTACTTGAAACAAAGATCATTTTTTTGTCATAAATGTTTGTACAAAACACCTAATTGGCCAAATTAAATAGGGTGAAAACCCTGAAAAGGAAGCGAGGTTTAGTTGTGAGCTTAGTGTTCGCACACATGGCTATGGAAAAGGAATTATGCCAAACCTTACTAGTAAACATACCAAAATCATGGTATGGTAGGGTCTAAAACTCCAATAAAAATAAATAACCAACTTAAAGAAAATTTTCAATGGGCTTTTCTTCAAGAGAAATATATGGAACTTACCTTCGAATGAGACCTTTTGTAAAGAGGAGGAAACAAATGGTTTTATGATTCCATACAAAACATGCATACAAAAATAGCAAGTAAAATTTAAAAACCCTAGCTTGTATTACTAACTAAAATGATCTTTATACAAAGAAAATTTAAGAAGAAACAAAAGTTACTTGAGAGAAAAATAAATCGAAGTTAAAACCCTATAACCACAACATAACCATATCCTGGTTAAAGAAGGTCTCATATCTACATCACAAACTGAGTAGAGCCTCAGTACCATTGACGGTAAACCTGAAAAACTCCAAGTGAACAAACCACTAGTTAAAAATGTTGATATGAACAACTAACAAAAGTAAAGTAAGAAAATTGTAAAAGTGATTCTACATTGTGTAAATTACCTATTAAATTAATTGAAGTTGTGATATATTTCTCCTGATATTGAATAAATGATTCCTGGAAGGGGAGAAAGTTATAATACTTGCTAACGAGACAATGAACAAAAAACTTGGTCACAGAGAAAAATGGAACTCTATCTATCAATGGAAATGAAAATGATCAACAAACCAACATGGAGGAGGTCGTTTAGGTTAGATTTAAACCCTAACATATTACCACCATTTATTTTGATCCATTAATTTTCAAGTTCATAATTTTCCAAGTTAATCCATGTGAGACTGAATGAAAAGTGTCGTCGTGGATTAATATAAACAACCCAGGTGGCCAAGTAATATTCGCACTTCAAAAATCATAAGTTAAACTAGAGTGTGGGTACAACCTTTACACGTAATATTAAACATATAGTGTATGGACCCACATATGTGTGTGTGTGTGTGTGTTTGTGAAAACTCAATTGCAGACAGAACTGTAGGGTGATTTTGGAACCTTGACTTGCAACTTTGCATAGTATCTAAGCCCACTAACAAGGATATATATTTATATATCGAGCTATATTAATAAATATCATGTAAGGGCTCGAAGGCCCCAAATATCATGAGCCATGGTTATAACTATTGATAAGTGATATTGAAAGAAAGAAAGAAATTGAAAGTTTATGATTAGAGCTCTTATTACACTTATGGAAAAAGTCTTTTGACAACCCTATAGGTATTCAATAAGGGTTAAAATGAGAATATAGATTTAGGTATATATGTATATGAAGTTAATTTCAAGTTGAGAGTGATGATGAATAAAAGAGTGAAATTAAGAAGTAAAAACATTTTAATATACCTTTAGCAAGAGTCATAGACCAGAGAGTGTCATGGAAAAGGTTAAAGAGAAATTAAAATATATAAGCTATAAAGGAATCAAGTCCTATGTTTGAAATGTAGAAACCAAATTATATCCAATTAATACAAAATAAAACCTAGTTATCAATCAAGTTGGTATCAAAGTATTAAATTATAATCCTTATAGTACTATTTGAGTATTGAACTATGAGACAAGAAAACAAAAACAAAAAATAGGTGTTTTGTTTTTTTTTTTTTTTTTTTTATTGGGTGGGGGGGGGGGGGGTGGGGCGGGTTGTCATTACATTGGTACAAGATGTAGTTAACAAACTAGCCTTTATGGGTCCAAATAAAATATTATATTTTATATAATGAAAAAAAAGCAAAACTACTAATAGAAAGAAAAAATAAGAATGGCTAAAGATAATAATAGGTAGACTTTTGTAGGATCACCTAAAGGGGGTAGAGAGTATGATTATGAGCAAGGAATGATGGGGGGAGAAAATGGAAATCAAAATAACCATGAATACAAGATTTTGCAAGTGGTTTTTAGTCTAAAAGTAGATTTAGACATTGTTAAAGCTAATCAAGAGGAACTGTCTAAAGCAAGGGACGAACAAGAAGACATTAATGGGTACATATTCAAGAGGTTATAAGAAAATAGAGGATGTATGAAAGCTGAAAGAACTCATAAGAAAAGGTTTAGAGGTGAATCTTGAGACAAAAAATATCCTATAACCTTTAGTGAGAGTCAAACACCCAGATTTTTATGATGAAATGGAAGAATAAAAGTCAAGGAGCAGTGCTTATGTGTCTAAGAAAAACAATTGTATCTTAGTTATAGGGTGAATTTAAAAAGAGTTTACCTCCGAATTTTGACAGAGAATCTGAAGAAGGGGAAGAAGCTTGGATTCTGAATATGTCAAAATATTTTGAAGTCTATAATTACCCTAGAAACCTAAAATACATATTGAATACATACCAGTTAACTAGTAAAGTAGTTATGTGGTGGGAAGAAAACAAAGCAATAGAGAAAATTAGAGGTAAAAATTTGACCTGGAAATTATTCAAGAAGGAATTCAAGAAGAAGTATTTAACAGAGAAGTACTATGATGATAAAGCTATGGAGTTCCATGATTTAATACTAGGTCAGTTAAAAATAGATGAATTTGTGAATAAATTTATGATCCTGTTGTGGTACATGCCTATATCTTAAAGAAGAAAAGGAAAAAATTAAAAGGTTTATCAGTTGCTTACCTTTTTCACACAAAGAGAGGATTGAATTTGATAATCTGAAAATAATGGATGAAACAATAAGAAAATAAAAATCATGCTACACTGTGAATAGGCAGAAAAGTGATAGTTCCAAGAATTGGTTGGAAAAGAAGAAAGAAAATTTTAATGCTAAAAAGAAAGGGTTTAAGAAACCCCCATTTTCTAATATTTCTAAAAGTGATCAAGGAGAAAATTACAGTAGGAACGTGAATCAGCAAAGAAATATAAATCACGGAAGTGGGATGGTAAAAGGAACTGAGAATCGAAAATTTGATGAATCTACTAAGACACCAATCAAGTGTTGGGGATGTAATGAAAATCGTCAAGTGTAGGAATTTTCCACAAAATCCTTTAAATAAGAAGGAAAAAGTACATAATATATAGGAGACCTCTACATTAAATGGTATTTCCCATAACATTCCACAGACTAATGCAACGTTGGATGATAGATAGGTTGACCATCAATACACCATGGTAGAGATTCAAGGTAAAATCTTAGGAAAAAATGTATCTGTGTTAATTGATCTTGGTTCTAGTTTGAGTTGTATTTCTCCTTTTTTAATTGAAAAATGTGGACTCAAGAAAGAAAAACATAATAAACCTTGGGTAGTGCAATTAGCTAGAGGAACCAAAAAAATGGTTACTAAGATAAGAAAAGATTGTTCAATAGACAAATGGATTGCACACTAAACTTAACTGAATATTTTACCTTTGGGGTCATATGATATCCTTATTGGCATGGATTGGATAAAAAAACATAGGGTAGTCTTGAACTATTTAGAAAAATATTTTACATGTATCAATGATTAATGGGTAACTTGTACAGTAAACGGGGTGCCAAGGGCCATTTAAATAAGGAAAATATATACCTTATAGTTAAATAAATGTGCTCTAAAGGGAAGTAAGTTGTATGCAATTCAGATTGAAGATCATTCTAACAATAATCAGAAACTTTCCATATAATTTTATTCCATCCTAGAAAAGTATAAAGACATTTTTCCGGAGGAAATCCAAGGACTACCTCCACGAAAGGACATAAATTTCACTATAGATATTATCCTTAGAGAAGTCCCAACATCTAAAGATCACTATAGAATAGATATTCCAGAATTAATGGAACTAAAGATGAAGCTACCAATGTTGTTAAACAAGAAATATATTAGACCAAATTTGTCACATTTGGGTGCACCGAGTCTTATTTGTGAAGAAGAAGGATGGAACTCTGTTGATGCCTCTAAAATCGCTACATCAACATCGGGGAAAACCACCCAGTCTGGACCTTAGTGCATCTCCTTTTCCATTTGGTGTGGTGGCTTCGACTGGATATAATTGGACCAGTTTCCCAGTGATGTATGAGTTGATGGGTGATTGTTTTGTAATGTGTAACGAAGGTGTTTTATCCTACAATTCAAAGATATATAAATATAACTAATCTAACACGGGTATCCTGTTAACAATACGATTTTTTATTATTTCTATTGAACAAATAATCATATATATGGCTTATTCGTAAAATAGAAAGATGGATTCATATAATGATTACTTTGTTTAAGAATTTAAACAAAGTAATTATAAAAAAATTATCGCATTCATCACAATATATATCACTGACATATATATCCAAATGATAAAAATTCTAAAACCTTCAGAAATGATATGCTAAAGAATTCTTTGAAAACATACATATATCAATAATATCAAGTTTTAAGAAATGCTCATTCACGTAGAGTAATAAGACAAAAACAAAGATAATAGTACCATATGCATTTGAATTCTCTCGATGTCAACAACACTCAGATTATGCTTTCCTATTTGAGAAAAAATTCAAAAGATGCAAAAGTACGAGTCTTGTAAAAGCTTCTTTCACAAAAATGCAAAACTTTGGCCTATCTTTTGATAAAAAAAATATTAGAAGTATAGAAGTGCAACTCCCAAGTCAAGTTTTAATACAAATTGAGGACCCTTTCTAAATACATGAAAGGGTCTTAAATAATAAAAATAAAAACTAACTATCAATAAAAATCGCTATGTGTTGTCTAACTGTAGACATGAAAATCTGGGATTCATTATAAAAATAGCAGTGTAGTAGCATTTGAACGAATTCACTGAATCGAATTCTTTTCTTGTGATTGAAGCTGACAGATTGCGAGCATTGGCTAGATTTCTCGAGGTTGACTCATCCTGGAGTGTAGTTGGGTTGTATAGGTGGCATCAGAGAGTTCATAGATCATGCAGTTGATTGCGTCGGAAAGGCATTTCATGGCCATCTGCTAACTATATGGCTTGACTAGAAGAAACCAGAAAGTTTCCCATGTCAAGTTTTGGACTTCCCCAATCTTTTTTTCTCTGTTCACCAGCTCTTGTTTCCAATGATGTTCCAATGCCTTTTCTTTTGGTAGTTTACCTGGAGAGCAATCAGAGATAAAATTAGTCATATGTAAACTGTTATTTACTAATTCGATAAAACCGTTCATTGCATTTCTGCATCTAGAAGTTGATCTTTTGGCTTTCATTAGCTGGGACTCCCATTTGGAAAAAAAGGTTTCCTTGTGTGATTCTTGTATTCTTGGCAAGTTGGCAGCCATTCCTTCTGTGGAATCTTGCCAAGACAGAAAATTTGTTAACCTTTCATCTGTTTTTTCCAATTCAAGTCTGACGTCCACTGCCTTCTCAATCAGTGATGCAGAGATATCGCATAAGGGGTTGGCCAATTATATGTTGTGGCAAAGAATATTCAACTGTCGAGATAAGGCTTTGGTTATCTCCAAGGATTCTGTTTTGAATTCACTTACCTATGGATAACTCTTGTACCTTTCTATCTATTCTTTCATTTGTGCAATTTGATCTTCCTTTGCCTTCTTTTCTTGCTCACTTATCATCTGAAGCCTGCTTAATTCTTGAGACAACTCCTCTTGTTTATGGAGAGTCTATTCATCAATCCTCTATTTCTCCAGTTTAAGTTGTTCTCTTAGTCACTCATTTTATTGTCTCTGCTCTGTTAACTGGTGTTCAAGCTGACTAATCTGTCGTTGTTCTTCTACCAATTACACCTCAAGTTGAGTGATCCTCTGATCCTTTTCCATGATCAGCTCACTGACCTCTGAGGCTTTGTCCATTGTCACTGCTATGTAAGCACCTACATATTGAGATAAATTTGTTAAATCCTTAGAGGGATTGACTTCTTCTTTCCATACCACATTCATCATTTCTACCTGAGGAGTTAAAAGAGAAATTCAATCAATTTTCCTCTTTTTCCTCTACCTTTTAACTACAGCCCTGTGCTTCGTATTGTAGAATACATCAAGGGGTGTTATTTCTTCTATTCTTAGTACAATCTCCTCTGTAGGATTTTTGGGGATGATTTCTATGTCCTGTTGAATTTTGGGTAGGCCACTTGTCCCTTCAATTGGAACATTGATAACTTCTAGCTTTTGCACTGTAGGCAATTTTGGTGTAGTGAGCTCTTGGTATTTATTTGGGTTATTGATGATTAGCTTGAACTGCTCCCATTCCTTGATTAAATTAGGATCAATATTGATATTCGTATCAAGGGGCTCACTAGTTCCTTCCTTTGTCTATTCCCTTTCTGGGGCCTTTTCTTTTTCAAGAGTCTTTTCAATAATTTTCTCTTCACAGTGGCCTTCTAGTTGCACCATAGAGGTAGTATTTAACAATTCCAGAGGCAATGTTTGTAATCTCTGTGTCCTGAACTTGAAAAATTCCTCTAGTCCCTATGCTCCCAATTTGATTTTTTTTTCAGTTGTTTCGCTTGAGAAAATAACTCGACTAAAGCAAACAAAGCATCATAATTATCCTTCTCATGTTCAAATTTGGCAATTTTGACATGAGAAGTGAAATTGTAGGCAACAGATTTTGGATCATACTGCCTCTTTGGGATGACTGCTAAATTTAACATTTTGATTTTCTCAGCTTCCTTCTCTACATGCTTGAATTCATGCAGCATGAAAGAACCACATCAGAGGGGGACTGAAGGCCACATCTATTTTTTAGACTCCTTTAGGTTCCTTGACATCCCTTCTACTGTTATCTGATATGCTATTTCTCTAGCAAATAGCTTATCATGGATGTATAAGGGAAATACATGTGGGTTAGTAGTGCTGCCAAAAAGTCTAATGTAGGTGAAATTTTCTTCACCAAACCAACTACCAATTGATTTTAGGTCGACACAGGCTTCATCGGACAACCTAGGAGCATGTCTATTGAATATAGCATAATGAATGGGGAGGATGAAACCATGACAGATTCTATAAAGATGATTTTTATAATGGGCTTTCCACAATTCCTTATGATAAATATGAATGGGGTTCGGGTCCTGTGGAGTTCATATCCAACCTAAAATGGGGTAACAGAATTGAAATAGATAGTGTCCAAAATATAGGCACTCATATAAAACGGGGGTATCACCTGGGTGGTCACCAACCTGTTTTTCTTATAATCAAGTATTTGGTTGGCCATTTTATCGGACAAAATGGTCACCCAATCCATGATATAAGAGTTAACTTCAGCCTCCATTAAAGGTATCATCTCTATAGAAAATTTGGTCGAATCATGGACTCCAAAGAGTCTGCATATCATAGCAACAACGTAACAGTAAGGAGATGCAAATGAGTCTACGGAGTATATACCCGATGATTCATGCTTGTGTTTGTTTGGAAAATGCCTCCATTGTCTGATAGGGTCTGACTCCACAACATTTTCCTTGGTGAAGGCTTCCAAAAATGCTTTGTTGTACTGCTTCTATGGTTCAGGCAAATGGTACATCTTTTTTATATCTTCCGCTCTGAACGACCCGAGCATTCTTCCATCAGCCATAAAGAATGTTCTGTTTGTAATGTTGATACTTTCAATTACCCATCTAACCAAGTAATTGTAGGGTAATACTTTGGTGCAGGATGCTATTCTATGAAGATAAGAGCATGCCAACTCCTTAAGAGTACTCTCTGACTTGTCAGTGGAATCTGTTGTTCCCGGTTCTTCTTCAATCTCTTATGGATCCTTGACTTCTAGTAAATTGTATATACTTTCCCATAAAGCCTTGCCTAGATCGAGGCAGATAGTATCAGTTATCAAGACCTTTTTAAATGGTTCCTCTTTGGCTATGACGGAGGCCTTAGGTTTCTTTAATTTCTTCGGCATTTTCGCTGGATTCATCAATTCAGACTTGCTCTACAAAAGAAACAGAAAAGCATAATAGAGAAAAACTTATTCAAAGCCAACACATAATATAAAATATTAATGGAAATTTAAGCGTGATAAGCAATACAAACTCAAATATTATCACGGATGAAATCCTCGAAGGATTCAACCATAACTACTCTATTAATGATTTCTGTAACTGCCAATCGTGATACTTAAATGCCATCATGATATGTCACATCGCTCATATTAGTAACAGTCCTTTAAAGTGAATCTCGTGACTTTCTCGATTAGTGATTAGCGAAAATTTCATATTGCAGATCGGGAGCGCAAATGTTATGTTTTAGCTGTTTTCTTATATAGCTCCGATTGCGATAAATAGTGAGTTGTTGTAGGGAAGCGAGATAGTCTCTAGAAAATAAATGAATCATTTATTTTTCATTTATAATTGATTTAAGATTTATATCCGCCAACATTCGTTTATCAATCATATTTCACTTTTTAATCGGAAAGTGCTCCTTCCAATAATGAAATCACATCGGTGGATTCCAAATGGTCGTTCGTTATGTGTTTCATGATTTTTAGCAATGGCCAATTGCAATCGAATTATTGCATCGGGAGGTTTCAGTGGATCTTTGGAATGTTTCCTTGATAAGCTGTGATTTTCACTTTCCGATAGCGTTATCGCATCGGCGATTGCCAATGGAAGCCTTAAGTCTATCCTTTAAAAAGGTGCAACTTATTCTTTTATATTTGTTTTACGAGAAGGTATTGTTTGATATTTAAATTGGATCAGACCTTTTTATAAAGATTTTCATGTGTCGTATGGATTTTTCAAAGTTTGCGATTGTTATTGAATTATTGATTTTATCTAATTCCTAAAAATGGGACCCATTTCTTGTTAAATTTTTGGATGAAATTTTTGAAATGGGGAGGGTTGTTGTATAGCACAACAATTGGCGATTCACTGGGAGAAACAGTTATCTCTGAGAAAGTAATGAAATATCTATAACTTTCTTAATTTGGAAACCATTGAGGATAAAAAAAACAATATAAGAATAGTTAACTCTAAATATAATGACAATTTTTTGTAATTCCTTTTCCAATCTTAAAAATAAAAGCATTCTGGGCTTATTCAAGCTTTGATTGGTTAGTATAGACAAAGTAGGGGGCTTGTCCAACTTAGCTTTTAAGTTTACTTTGTTGTCACAGGTAGTTCCTCTGCTGCCAACAGACATTTATAGTCTCGACAGGATTACCTTTTAACCATTTAATCATTCATTGTCCCATCCATCTAAGAGTATAACTTTTGAAAGATAAATTCAAAAAGATATGTATACACATCTTTTTTTTTTTCAATTTCTTTAAAAGATAAAAAGCCATTGTCCTGGTTGGGTGGCTAGCTATTGACAATGCCATTCACTGGTTGTATTTGAATTGAACAAGTTGGCTCGTGATGAGACTCCTTGTCTTATTATTATAAGCCATTACCCTGTTTTGATATGCAGTATTGGTAATGTTCGTTTAATTAGTTCCATATGATCATGGTAAGCAAGCTCATGATGAGACCTCTTACCTTTTATATCAGAGATATTTTAGATTATACTCTGAAAAATCATAAACTTAATGGATGGGGTGAATGAATTTCTCCTTAAGCGTATATGGATGACAATTTTAGATTTGTAGATGCTAAGTTTGGAAAAGTCTTTACTTCTTACAAATAACCTCTCTTGGCTCTTTAAAACTTGGAATTATTTACAGTATTTTCAAGGCTTGTGAAGATTTTAAAAATCTAAAAGATGTTCTCAGAGTTTTTATTTTTAAGCTAACCTTCTAAAATTGTTGTCTTTTCCTTAAAGGTTTCCATCTATTGAAAGTAAGTATTTACAATATTTCCCTAAAGAACTTTCCAATAGTAAAAGGTCAAGGAATACTATTTACAACCTTATTTTCTACAAATAAAAATTTAAAATAAATAAAGTTGCATAATGAATATTTACAGGTAAGAAGGGGTTACCTCCTTAAGTAAAAAATTTCTTCAAGATAAGCCCATTGACAGGAAGAGAATATCTCTTTCCTGATAAGTCTTGCAATATGAAATTTGATGAGCCTATCTTATCAATGATTTGAAATGGTCCAAGCCACATCTTTTGAAATTTAGTATGTTTGCCTTTATCTTCGTGTGCTTTGTCCCATTTCAAAACAAGATCACCGATTTGTAGAAATTTTGGGCTGGTAGAATTTGCATCAAAAGAAGATTTAATGACCTGTTGATGTTTTACATGTGTGATTTTGGCTTTTTCCCTTTCCTCTTCTAATTTAAGGATTTGATAATATCTTAATTGAATAGAAGACAAGGGATTTTCTTCAATAAATTGTACAAGGGCTAGAGATAGGAGTGCTAAGTTTATTGGTATTACAGCTTCTTTCCCATACACTAAGTTGAATGGAGAAGTATCCATTGAGGCCTTCTGAGTTATGCAGTCTGCCCATAATGTAAATATCAAAGCCTTGTGCCAATTCTTTTGATTTTGGTCAATAGTTCTCTTAATAATCTTAATAATATTTTTATTGGTTGATTTTGCCAAACCATTACCTTGAGGATAGTAGTTTGCAGAATACTTTAATTTAAATCCCCTCTTAAGAGCAAATTCAAGTATGGTATTTCCAAAAAAATAAGATGCATTGTCAAAAATGAGGGCATTAGGTACACCAAACCTGGTAATGATGAATTGATCAATGAATTCAATGATTGCATCAAAATTGACTACCTTCAAAGGAATTGCTTCTACCCACTTCATGAAGTAATCCGTGGCTGTAAGGATTTATCTGTGCTGCTTGGAAGAATGTGGAACAATCTCTCCTATGATATCCAGTCCCCATTGTTCAAATGGTTGTTCAATGTTGACTGGTTGTAAAGGAAAGGTTGGTTTCCTTTGTCTTCCACTAGCAGTTTGGCATATTTTTCATTGCCTTGCATAGTCATGGATGTATTTAAATAAAGTGGGCCTATAATATTCAACATGTATAATATTGTGAGTTGTTGTATCACCTCCAAAATGTCCACCTGCTGGACCATCATGTAATTCCTGCAACACCTTTTGTGCTTCAGTTTTTCAGGGCATCTTAACAAAATCGAATCATAATTCCTTCTAAATAATACATCATCAATGATTTTGAAGTGTTTTGCTTTTAATCTTAAGGCACGTTTGTTTTTGTAAGAGAGACTAGGAGGAGCATATCCATTTTTTAAATAAAATACCAAATCTACATATTGAGAATCAAAGTTCATGATACTTATCTCGTTTACTTGAAGAGCATTATCTGAATCTTCATGTTCTGGAATGTTAGAAGCTCCTACTAATAACTTGCAAAAACCTTGACCTCTTACAATTTTCACTGGTTTAATATCTAAATCATATTCTTGTAATGTTGTAACCCAATTGGCTCTCTTCTCCCCTACTCTTTTGGACTAGCAATTGTCTCACTGCCGAGAATGAGACTATTACTTTTGTATGAGTTTTTAGGAGGAATGGCCTAAAGTGTTTAATAGATTTAAACTCAGTGAAAGTTTGTTTTTCTACTTCGGAATAATTAAGTTCAGAACCTTGTAAATTAGAACTAAAGAGGGATATGGGTGCTTCAACTTGCTGATCATTGATCTGCATTAACACAGCTGCATAAGATGTTTCAGATGCTAAAGTATACAAAAATAAAATGATTAGAAAAATTTGGAGTATTCAATGCAAGAGCATTAATGATTGCCTGTTTGATTGAATCAAAGGCTTCCTTTTCGTTATGTACCCATTTGAAAACTGAATTTTTCTTAATCATGGTTTGTAAAGGTAAAACAATATGCGAAAAATCAGGAACAAATCTTTTTACAAAATTTATTTGACCTAGAAATGATTGCATTGATTTTTTATTGTGTGGCAAAGGAATATCATAAATATCCTTGATCTTTTCTAGATCAATGTAAATGCCATCTTTAGATACAATAAACCCTAAGAGTTTACCTTCATCAAGAGCGAAGAATAATTTCTTGTGATTTAATGAAATCCCATGCCTTTTACAGCATTCAAATATTTGTTTCAAATCATGTAGATGATTTGTTGTTTTCTTGGAGAAGACAGTTATGTCATCTAGGTAGACAACAATTGACCTATTAATCAAACCCTTGAATTCTATATCCATTGCTCTTTGGAAAGTAGCTCTAGCATTAATCAAACTGAAAGGCATTTTCTGGTAGGCATATGTTCCCCATTTGGTTATGAATGTAGTCTTTAGTCTGTCATCTGGATGCACCAGTATTTGATTATTTCCAGAAAAACCATCCAAAAAAGACATTAATTCGGAACCAACAACTGAATGAAGTGTCTGCTCCATTGTTGGTAATGGGAAATTATATTTTTGGCAGGCTTTATTGATATTTCTGAAATCAATGCAAATCCTCATATCATCGTTCTTCTTCCTAACAGGTACCAAGTCAGAAACCCATTTAGAATATCTAACTGGGAAAATTATCTTAGCTTTCAAGAGTTTATTCAACTCTGCTTTGATCTAACTCTCTAGATTTGGATGAATTTTTCTCAATTTTTGTTGCACAGGTTTCTCCTCAGAAAACATTGGAAATGTGTGTTGTATGATAGAAGTATCATACGTTTTTAGATCGTCGTAATTCCAAGAAAAAACATTTTTATATTTGTTCAACAATATGATAAAAGCAAATCTTTCTTCTGAAGTGAGTCGTAGTCCTAGATTAATGTTTTGTGGTTTGGCCTCAGTGCCAAGATTTATTAATTCAAACCTCAAAGTAGAACTTTGAAGTTTTGAATTAGTGACTTGTTTAAACCTATCCTTGATATCATAAAAATCTTCAAGTTTGACCACAGATTTAGGTATGGAATTCTTATTCTGTCTTTGTTTTATTTGAAGATCATGATCATTCTCATCAATAATCTGGTCATCATAAGATTTCTCAGAAGTTAAGAAATTCAAAATGTCTTCGTCATGATTAAATACCCACCAATTGGTGACATTGTCTGGAACAGATGGTCTAAAAATTAATTCAACTGAAAACCTATCAGGATTGTAATCCTCGGATGGAAGGAGCTTAGAAGAAACATTAGCTAATAAATCAGTTGTTGCATTCTAAGATTTGGGAATAGGAAAAATATTAAATGCTAGAAAATGAGATATGAGGTCATGAACCAAGGACTGATAATCCTTGAGATGTCCTGAAAGGAAATGTATAGTATTCCTTACCTATTTGATGACAATCTTAGAACCACCAAATACTTTTAGATATTGAATCTTCAAGCCTATCGTTTTATAAAGCCCTTGAATCATTGCCTCATATTCAGCAGTATTATTTGTACACTCAAATTCTAGTCTACATGATAGCATAGTTTTTTCCCCTTCAGGACTAACTAAAATACATCCTGCTCCTGCATCGTCATTGGATTTTGATCCATCAAAATATAAAGACCAAAATACAAGCTTATCTATAGGTTTATTTATAATTTCTTCAGCAATAGTAACACACCTTGATGTATCTATATGAGAAAAATTTTCTATCTGTGATGTGAAACTATTAACATAAAAATGTGATGATTGAGCATCAAAATTACCAAAGAATGATTCGACTGAGTAATTTCTGAGAATGCTATTATTGAAATCTATGGGTTGATTTTCCTGCTCAAACTCCGTTACACTATGGGTCATGTGTTTCTCCTGATCGATTTTAATTTGATTTGGTTTCCCTTTACAGGGAAGCCACATATGAGACCAATCAATAGAAATGTAACCATGGAGTTTCTCAGACCAATCCTTGCTTAAAATTAACCCATAAAACTCAGGGATGTCAGCAATCAATATATCGATTCTCTGGACTACTCTAGGATCACCTGATAACCTAATGGTGACTAAATTAATCTCTCCTAATACTTGAACCTTAGTTCGATCTAACTGAACAATATGTACTGTGGAATTTTGGGGCTCAATGTTTAATTTTGAGCAAACCGAGGCTGGCATTATGTTTGATGAAGCCCCTGAATCCATTAAGAATTTGTGCAGATTTCTATTGTAGATCTCATAGGTCAAGAGAAAAGGAGGAGTATGAGAATTAGATCTATCTCCAATCAAAACAACATCAGTAGCATCTGCTTTATCTAGTGGTGGATTACTTTTTCCTTTAGCCGCCTTGGATAGTACAACGTTTGGAAGAGGAGAAGAAGGTACTGCATTTAACTCTTTGAGCAACAATTTTTGTTGATGTTTGAGCTTGCTAAGCTCGAATAAAGAAATATTCGCTCTAGTCTTCTTCATGTCTTCAATAATGTTGTAATCCATAGAGTCAGAGACTACCAATGTCTTGGATGATGAGGGTGGATTGGAAGATGATGGCTGATTTTGAGTTGGCAACACTAGAGACTTCTTCATGGGAGCCTTATCTTTGGCAGTAGGGCTTGCATTTTTCTTCTTTTGACTTGATTGAACAGGCTCTGCACCGATTTTACTTCTGGCATTTACTGGGAAAGGTTCCTGTTCATTTTCAGTATTATAATTAGGCAAAATGAAGTCCCACATACCGTGACATTCAACTATCTCATCTTCTTCTATTTCCTCAAATGACAAGACTGTGTCTTCATCCTCATCATTATCTAGATCTAATTCTACATTAGATATGGCATTAGGTGGTTTCAATTCAGCTCTTTTAAAATTCCTAAATGGTTTTTTAGTGGAGGTTTTAGCTACCTGTTTCTTTATCTCTACCATTTCATTGGAAATAGTCTTCAAAAATTTTTGCAAACCCTCCATATCATATGGATCTTTAGCTACTTTCTTTTTCGAATCATCTTTAAAAGTAATTTTTTTGGACTTTCTTTCCTCGAGAGTGGTTTTCTTTTCTAATGCAATAATACATTTCTCAATGGCAAACGCTTCTTTCATATTCTCTACTAAAGTTGGCTTTGTAGCTCTATCAACGAAAATGGCTATATTCGAAGGTAAAGTAGAAATATACCATTCACTTCAGACCCCTTCACTGGGTTTAGATGTAACAAGAATTTTATTTAAGAGCTTATTAAATTGCGAGTTGAAATCTTTAATGGGTTCTTTTGATTCGGTTTTAAGATTGGAGAGATCATTGATTAATGTTTTCGTGGACCTATCATCTCCGAACTTAGTCAAAAATTGTTCTTGGAAAGCATTCCAACTATTAATGGATCCCGGTGGTAATGAAGAATACCATGATCTAGCTGCTCCCTGTAAGGTGTATGGGAAAAGCCTCACAACAACATCTTCTTTTGTCAGTCCATTTAAGTTTATTAACAACATAAAGTTGTTTATGTGTTCTTATGCTAGTATTCCGATATCCATATTAAACTTTGGAAACCACTTTTTAGGGTGGGCCAGTAATTGACTCAAGGGTACAGGCATTATAGCTGTGCCTGGATTTGTCCATGGCCTCAGTTGTGATTGATTATGTGTCATTGTCGCACTAACAGCAGAGGAAGGTGAGGATGTAGTTGCAAGTGATTGGGTAGGAGATGTCGAAGTACATCTACCTTGTTGAACTATGATATGAAGTTAAGGAGTGGATGGTTGACTTTGCAATGGATTGGATGAAATGGATGATGATGATGACGGAGTCTCACTGTCAGAATCTAAAGGTGTCTTCCTAGCTCTTTTCCGATTAGGCAAAGGAAATTTTGTTGGTTCAATACCAAGCTTTTCACTCTGTAATCTTGTAAGAGGCGGAGAAGGAATGTATTGCGAAGTCACACTGCATTGGGATAACTCAGATTGATATTGGGATATTGAAAACCCTTGAAGTTTATGAATTAAAGACTGAACTTCAAGGGGTTCAAGGGAGGATTTTTCTGATATGTTCAAGTTTTCAGAAGTGGGTGTTGTCTTTTCAGCTTCTCGCTTGAAAATTAGGGATTTAGAATGTGAGGGAGAAGTTGGAGGAGATGGTGAGGGATATTTACTCTATGAATCAGCTATGGATTTGGATTTGCTCGCTATTCACAGTTCATGCCCTCCTTCTAGCGCCGAAAATGTTGATGCCTCTAAAATCGCTGCATCAACATTGGGGAAAACCACCCGGTCTGGACCTTAGTGCATCTCCTTTTCCGTTTGATGTGGTGGCTCCGACTGGATATAATGGCACCAGTTTCCCAATGATGTATGAGTTGTTTGGTGATTGTTTTGTAATGTGTAACGAAGGTGATAAGTGTTTTATCCTACAATTCAAAGATATATAAATATAACTAATCTAACCTGGGTATCCTGTTAACAATACGATTTTTTATTATTTCTATTGAACAAATAATCATAAAGATGGCTTATTCATAAAATAGAAGGATGCATTCATATAATGATTACTTTTTTTAAGGAGTTAAACAAATTAATTATAAAAACATTATCGCATTCATCACAATATATATCACTGACATATATATCCAAATGATAACAATTCTAAAACCTTCAGAAATGAGATGCTAAAGAATTGTTTGAAAACATACATATATCAATAATAGCAAGTTTTAAGCAATGCCCATTCACATAGAGTAATAAGACAAAAACAAAGATAATACTACCGTATGAATTTTAATTCTCTCGTTGTAAACAACACTCAGATTCTGCTTTCCTATTTGAGAAAACCTTCAAAAGATGCAAAAGTGCGAGTCTTGTAAAAGCTTCTTTCACAAAAATGCAGAACTTTGGTTCAACTTTTGATAAAAAAATATTAGAAGTATAGAAGTGAAATTCCCAAGTAAAGTTTTAATACAAATTGAGGACCCTTTCTAAATACATGAAAGGGTCTTAAATAATAAAAATAAAAACTAACTATCAATAAAAATCACTATGTGTTGTCTAACTGTAGACATGAAAATCTGGGATTCATTATAAAAATAGCAGTGCAGCAGCGATTGAACGAATTCACTGAATCGACTTCTTTTCTTGTGATTGCAGCTAACGGATTGCAAGCATTGGCTGGATTTCTGGAGGTTGACTCATCCTAGAGTGTAGATGGGTTGTATAGGTGGCATCAGAGAATTCAGAGATCATGCAGTTGATTGCGTCAGAAAGGCATTTCATGGCTATCTACTGACTATGTGGCTTGACTAGAAGAAACCAAAATGTTTCCCATGTCAAGTTTTGGACTTCTCCAATCTGTTTTTCTCTGTTCGCCAGCTCCTGTTTCCAATGATGTTCCAATGCCTTTGCTTTTGGTAGTTTACCTAGAGAGAAATCGGAGATCAAATTAGTCATGTGTAAACTGTTATTTACTAATTCGATCGAACCGTTCATTGCAGCTCTACATCTAGAAGTTGCTCTTTCGGCTTTCATTAGCTAGGACTCCCATTCGGAAAATAGGATCTCCTTGTGCGATTCTTGTATTCTTGGCAAGTTGGTAGCCATTCCTTCTATGGAGTCTTGCCAATACAGAATATTTGTTAACCTTTCATCTATTTTTTCCAATTCAAGTCTGGCGTCCGCTGTCTTCTCAATCAGTGATGCAGAGATCACATAAGGGGTTGGCCAATGATATGTTGTGGAAAAGAATATTCAACTGTCGGGACAAGGCTTTGGTTATCTCCAAGGCTTCTGTTTTGAATTCACTTTCCTATGGATAAACCTTGTACCTTTCTATCTGCTCTTGCATTTGTGCAATTTGATCTTCCTTTGCCTTCTTTTCTTGCTCACTTATCATCTGAAGCCTACTTAATTCTTGAGACAACTCCTCTTGTTTATGGAGAGTCTTCTCATCAATCCTTTGTTTCTCCAGTTTCAACTATTCTATTAGTCGCTCATTTTGTTGTCTCTGCTCTGTTAACTGTTGTTCAAGCTGACTAATCTTTTCTTGTTCTTCTACCGATTGCACCTCAAGTTGAGTGATCCTCTGATTCTTTTCCATGATCAGTTGGATGACCTCTAAGGCTTTTTCCATTGTCGTCGCTATGTAAGCACCTGCATACTGAGATAAATTTGTTAAATCCTCAAAGGGATTGACTTCTGCTTTCCATACCGCATTCATCATTTCTGCCTGAGGAGTTAAAAGAGGACTTTGACCAAATTTCCTCTTTTTACTCTATCTTTTAACTACAACCCTGTGCTTTGGACTGTAGAATACATCAAGGGGTGGTATTTCTTCTGTTCTTAGTACAATGTCCTCTGTAAGATTTTCGAGGATGATTTCTTGTCTTGCTGAATTCTGAGTAGGTTGCTTGTCCCTTCAATTGGAACACTAATAACTTCTGGCTTTTGCACTGTAGGCAATTTTGGTGTAGTGAGCTCTTGGTATTTATTCGGGTTATTGATGATTAGGTTGAACTACTCCCATTCCTTGATTAAAGTAGGATCAATATTGATATTCGTATCAAGGGGCTCATTAGTTCCTTCCTTTGTTTGTTCTCTTTCTAGGGTATTTTCCTTTTCGGGAGTCTTTTCAATAATTTTCTCTTCACAATGGCCTTCCAGTTGCACCATAGAGGTAGTATTTAACAAGTCCAGAGGCAATGTTTGCAATCTCTGTGTCCTAAACTTGAAAAATTCCTCTAGGCGCTCTGCTCCCAATTTGATTTTTGCTAGTTGTTTCACTTGAGAAAATAACTCGGCTGAAGCAAACAAATCATCATAATTATCACTCTCATGTTCAAATTTGGAAATTTTGACATGAAAAGTGAAATTGTAGGCAACAGATTTTGGATCATACTACCTCTTTGGAATGACTACTAACTTTAACATTTTAATTATCTCAGCTTCCTTCTCTGCATGCTTGAAGTCATGCAGCATGAAAGAACCACATCGGAGGGGGAATGAAGGCCACATATATTTTTTAGACTCCTTTAGGTTCCTTGACATCCCTTCTATTGTTATCTGATATGCTATTTCTCTGGAAAATAACTTATTAGGGATGTATATGGGAAGGAAATGTGGGTCAATAGTGCTGCCAAAAATTCTGATGTAGGTGAACTTTTCTTCACCAAACCAACTACCAATTGATATTAGGTTGACACAGGCTTCATCGGACAACCTAGGAGCAGGTCTATTGAATATAGCATAATGAACGGGGAGGATGAAACCGTGGCAGATTCTATAAAGATGATTTTTATAATGGGCTTTCCACAATTCCTTATGATAAATATGAATGGGGTTCAGGTCCTGTGGAATCCATTTTCAACCTAAAATGGGGTAATTAGAATTGAAACAGATAGTGTCCAAAATATAGGCACTCATATAAAATGGGGGTATTACCCAAGTAGTCACGAACCTGTTTTTTCTATAATCAAGTATTTGGTTGGCCATTTTATCAGACAAAATGGTCGCCCAATCCATGATATAAGATTTAATTGCGGCCTCCATTAAAGGTACCATCTCTATAGAAAATTTGGCCGAATCATGGACTGCAAAGAGTCTGCATATCATAGCACCACCATAATAGTAAGGAGATGCTAAAGAGTCTACGGAGTACATACCTGATGATTCATGCTTGTGTTTGTTTGGAAAATGCCTCCACTATCTGATAGGGTCCGACTCCACAACATTTTCCTTGGTGAAGGCTTCCAAAAATGCTTTTTTGTACTGCTTTTGTGGTTCAGGCAAATGGTACATCTTTTTTATATCTTCCGCTCTGAATAACCGGAACATTCTTCCACCAGTCGTAAAGAATGTTATGTCTGTAATGTTGATACTTTCAATTACCCATCTGACCAAGTCATTGTAGGGTAATACTTTGGCACAGGTTGCTATTCTGTGAAGATAAGAGCAGGCCAATTCCTTAAGAGTATTCTCTGACTTGTCAGTGGAATCTATTGTTCCTAGTTCTTCTTCAATCTCTTTCGGATCCTTGGCTTCCAGTAAATTGTATATACTTTCCCATGAAGCCTTTCCTAGACCAAGGTAGGTAGTATCAGTTATCAAGACCTTTTTAACTAGTTCCTCTTTGGCTACGACGGGGGCCTTGGGTTTCTTTGATTTCTTCATCATTTTTGCTGGATTCAACAATTCAGACTTGCTCTACAAAAGAAACAGAAGAACGTAATAGAGAAAAACTTGTTCAAATCCAACGCAAAATATAAAATATTAATGGAAATTTAAGCGTGATAAGCAATACGAACTCAAATATTATCACGGATGAAATCCTCGAAGGATTCAACCATAACTACTCTATTAATGATTTCCGTAACTGCCAATCGTGATACTTAAATGCCATAATGATATGCCACATCGCTCATATTAGTAACAATCCTTTAAAGTGAATCTCATGACTTTCCCGATCAACGATTAGCGAAAATCGCATATCGCAGATTGGGAGCGCAAATGTTATGTTTTAGTTGTTTACTTATATAGCTCTAATTGTGATTACAATCAGAGTATCGCATCGGGAGGTTTAAGTGGATCTTTGGAATGTTTCCTTGATAAGTTGTTATTTCCTCTTTCTGATAGTGTTATTGCATCGGCGATTGCCAATGGAAGCCTTAAGTCTATCCTTTAAAAAGGTGTGGCATGTTCTTTTATATTTGTTTTACGAGAAGGTCTTGTTTGATATTTAAATTGGATCGGACCTTTTTATAAAGATTTTCATGTGTCATATAGATTTTGCAAATTTTGTGATTATTATTGAATTATTGATTTTATCTAATTCCTAAAAAGGGGACCCATTTCTTGTTAAAGTTTTGGATGAAAATTTTGAAATGGGGAGGGTTGTTGTATAGAACAACAAACTCTTAGACTCTGCATAGACTATTGACAACTGAACAAAATGAAAATCAAGAATAATTATCTATTACCCAGGATTGAAAACCTATTTGATCAAGTCAAAGGGGCTACCATCTTCTCAAAGATTGACTTAATATCTAGACTGTAATCTCAGATCGAGATGAAAAATTTAGTTCTAAGTTTTGCCCTAGGTTTGTTTGAAGGCATCAGTAAAAGTTGAACTTTAGCACAATTTATCATCCCCAAACTGATGGTAAAATCGAAAAGACCAATCAAATCCTAGAGGACATGTTGTGAATTTATGTTATGGACAGACCCACTAAGTGGGAAGATTATTTTTATTTAGCTTAATTTTCCATACAATAATTATTATCATACTTCCCTAAAGATGATTCCTTTTGAAGTAATGTATGGGAGACCGTGTAAGGTTCTTTTATGTTGGGATC